>JAZHYW010020898.1:0-19685 GCA_037355805.1 Ixodes ricinus
GCGCTCGTGGCCTAACGGTTATCGCGCGTGCCTTCCACAGAAAGCCAGGGTTCGATTCTGGAAGCGGCGCATCTTTTGTTTATTCCTGCAAACTAGTATTCTGGTAAATTCGAGAATCCTGTTGCTTCTTCGAGGTCCGAATGTTCTACGCGTCGAACTTTCTACGCCGATTATTCCAGAAGCCCACGCATGCACATAAGGGGCTCCGCGTGGCGAGCCGCAGTCAGTTTCGCCTCAGCGTTCGATCCTGCATGCTTCGCCGCTTTCGACGCCCGCGACGCTCTGTTATTATCTTGTTTCCTTTTTTACTTTTGGGCACAAGTTCGCCCCATTAAACGTTTACGAACACGAACACATCTTTCTGCTAACGCCAACTTTATGCTTAGTTACTTAAAACGAAATTTTGCATTTGCCCCCGTGTCGTTAAAATTACTTTTATTTAAAACACTAGGTACGTTCAAAGTTAGAATACGCTGCAGCAATCTGGGATCCTGATCACTCAACACTTGTATCTAACATTGAGGCCGTCCAAAATCGCGGCGCACGATGTATCTCTTGCAATTATCACCGTAACGCGAGTTTCTCGTCTATGAAAACTGCCTCTTCTGTCTTTGCATCGCAAAGTTTCTCGTCTGTGTCTTTTTCACAAAAAGTACTACCCTATTCTAAAAGGAAAGTTTCTTCTTCCCCTCCCGCATATCTCAGCTCGCCTTGATCATCAATGCAAAATAGGATTTCATCAGTGTCGTACTAACGCCTACATTGACTCCGTCATACCCAGAACGTCTTCCGAGTTGAACCCGCATCTTTAGTGTCCGTACCATCACCACAGATTCGTTCAAAACGGCAATAACCAATCATACCTGTTGATACTAACCTTGACTATTCTTGCTTCACATCGATTGTATTTGATTTTGTATTTCCTAAATTTTGTACTGTATATTGCTCCTCCCCTCTGTAATGCCCTACTGGCCCTGAAGGCACTTAAATAAATAAATAAAAGCCTTCTAAGGACTTCAGTCTTCTAAGTCCGGTGAGCATTTGTCCAAACTTCGCTTGAATGCGCGTTTCTTTTTTTCTTTTTTTTTTCTCTCTTGGCATTTTGCAAGTTGTTGCTAAGTATGAGGTTCGAAGCACGCAGTTGCGGGTTCGTGTTTCAAACTGAAACCTATAGAAGATGAAGCCATTTTGGAATATTGTTATATTTTCCCAGTGATTTACTCGCGTCTTACCACGTATACACGAGTACTTCGCTGCAATGAGTGACCGCTTTCACTCTCCAATTATTTTAACGCGTTAGCATTAGTGCTCTGGTACATGCGCTGACCTTGGAATGGTTTGGAGCGCACGTATCCAAAGTTCGCAACATCGCCACGAGATGGCGCCACAGTGTTTTTTACTGGCTGATTTGGGACCGCACATTAATTATTGAGAATTATTAGTATGAAAAAGAGCCGGTCGTCGCTTCAAAATATCTTTTTTTTTACCGCCACCCACTATGTTAATGGCCCCTTCCGGATGTGGTGTTCAAATCTGTTCGACTGTACCAGGGTGACAATAGTTGGCACTCTGCACATTGTTGATTCTCAATTGATCTGTGTGCTTGCTGAAAGGGGGTGAGAATTGAGTAACAATTATGCTGAAAAACACCTGTATTTTTGTTTTCAGAAATCACCTGTTCAACAAGAAGAGGATGCAGATGCGTAGTGAATTTGATTGTTCAACTCTGCTGAATATACATTACTGACAAATTAATTTAAAAGTACACCAACGATACTATGATGGATTGATTTGAAAAGAAGACACCAATTTCAAGGCAAGTTTCCAGGTTTTTAATTTTTTTAGCTGTGAGGAAAAAATTCATTTTCACTGAGTTTTGTAGAAAAACGAATGAGTTATTTATATATAACATTATTGTTTTACTTTTGCAAGGACGGCACATCTTTCAAAATTCAATGCTGCATTTTTTGTTTTGTTTTGTTTTTAGGTAAGATATTTGTCAGTGACAAGTCAGATGGTTGGGCGACATCTGCTATTGGCGCGAGGACAGGGACACCCGACAGCTTCAAGCTTAGCAAATCTACATCTTGAAAACATGAGACCGAGAAATAAAAATGGGGACGACACACAGAAGCTTCTGTTCCTTGGTTTTGCTCCTTGGTCTTGGGTTTTCAAGATGTTGAAAGTTCAACAACTCGCCTGCATGTTCTGTTGTTTCTATCAAATCCGGTTTAATAGAATTATTCAAGTATTTCCCAGTAAATGTTTTTATGAACACGATCCCTAGCTGATTTACATTACATTAAGCCGGTTGTGTTAGCACAAGTGCAGACTGCTGAACATGTTTTTTTTTTTTAATGTTTATACACATATTTTCATTCGGCATTTAATTTGCCTTCATGCGTTTTTTGTGTTAGTTTGGATGCCATGCGTTTTGTGATGTCCCATTGACACTTTTATCCTCACTTTCCACAACTTTGTGCCTTGCATATGCTACCCGCAATTTTCTTGAAGGGACCAGCTACGAAGGTAAGCCACGCTGTCAGCATTTCCAGTACTTTTATTTCTCACACGATAGGGCTAGTCCCTGAAAACACCACAGCTGTTTATGAGGAGACAAATGGCTCACACATCTGTAGTTTTAATTCTGTATAAAACGTAGAAACTTAGCAAAAATGAAAGAAATGCCTTATTTGCAAGGTTCATATATCTTATTTGTACCCACCTGCAGGATTTTATATCTCACACTGGACATTCGCGTGATTACAAGATTGACAACCATAAAAAACAAGGGTGCATCAAGCTGGAGCAGGTCAATCGAAGTAAATTTACACGACTCTAGGTTTTCTAAAGAACGACACAAACACATTTGAACGATCGTATATTTTAATGTTCAACCCTAGTAAAAATCTTATATGTATAAGAAATCTCTTGGTCCAATAAACGGATATGATTAATTAAGAGAAAATAAGAGCAAAAAATAACCTTAAAGGAACAATATTATATAAGCAGTTATAAGAAACTGATAAGAAATTTCTCGCAACTTTTTATATAATCTTATACTGTTCTTATATATTCTTATTAGGGTTCTCTATGCTCTTATATGATATTACTTAATCATATCCGTTTATTTGACCAACAAGTTTCTTATACCTATAGGATTTTTTACTAGGCACAAGGTTACAGAGTAGTGTTTAGACACAAAATGTTGTGGGATGTTTTATAAAAAGGTCCTCCACCTTTGCTCTCTTTTCAGAAGTGGTGCCCCCTCACAGCAGAGCATTTCTGCAGTAATGTACCTGATATGTCCAATAAAACAACCTGAGAAACATCTGTAAAATATCCTGGCCTTTCCACCGAATCTCCTGGAGTCATCCGCGATGATTTGTCACGTAGCTCCCCGGAATAGTCTCAAAGAGGCCATTTGTATGCCTGAGGATGTCCCCAGAGTATCTGCCATATATTGGCACACATTAAATTCAATTAGATTCAATTCTATTTGTTTCTATTCATAAAAAAGAGTGAGAAGAGGGGAAAACAGTGCAAGAACTGCTTGACAGAATCCCCTTCTCCCCCTACAGCAACAGCAGCAGCAGCACTTTAGCAACACAAAAATATACACAGACACACACACACAGAAAAGAGCAGAAAGTTTTGTATAAACAGCCAAAGATTAATATAATTAGCTCGGTGAGACGAAAAACCAGCGTATATTTTTCCGAGAAACGCTTTCAATATCAATTCCTAGTTACAAAATAAAATTTACTATGTTGTAATACCTCAATGGGATTTCCCAGGTATGTATGTCCCTTGGATGTATTTGTGTTGTTTGGGGACCAGCTGCTTCCAGCGTATCTTGTAGCATGCCGTCGACTGCGTCAAATGGGATGGAAGTATCGAGGTCGGACCAGTTAATGTGGCTATTGAACTCCCTAAGTATGAACAGCGCGGTGAACTCGCTATGGTTCATGTTCTGCAAGCTGTCACGAAGAAGGGCGTAGGTGTGTTCGCGAAGGGAGGACGAGCAGTAAACACACGCCAGAAGAATCTTCTTGCTTTCAAAAGAATTCGGCAAAAATGGCTTCGAGATCCGGTGGGGGCGAGATGGTCTAGACGGCAAGGAAAACGTCACCGCAGGTTGAAGGACGATCTTGCCGTAAAAGGGCAAATCGTGGGAAGAAGTGGGTCATCTGCCCATCGAATACGGAGGCATCTAGTCTCAGTCTCGCATACAGCGAATATTGTGTTTGGGAAGGAGGACGCAAGCACTTGGAAGTCGAATAGCTTGTTCTTTAGGGAGCGAAAGTTTGAAAACCATACGAAAATCTCTTTGGGAAACGGAGAAGCGCCTTGCAAAGACGACCTGACTACTGTGCGAACTGCGTACGCAGTCTTCAACTTCGCTTACCGGAGCTGAGCCCGTGCGCTGCCTAGAACGGCTGGTGGGAGCAGTCGCTGGTGTGGTGTAGGTTGGTGCTCCATCCTGGAGCAGGTCGTCGGCAAGGGGCGTGAGCATGGCTCGCCGCACAAGACCACTATGTAAATGGCGAATTGAGGCGTTGATACGAGGGGAGAGAGACGCCTTCGTGTTTTTGGTTAACCTGAGAGAGCGACAATGTCATCGTACACCGTCCGGGAACACCGGGGCAGAGGGGACGTGGGCCGGGGTTAGAAGGCACGTTACCAGCGATGAGGAGGGCCAGGATGAGCTATAGTTGACGACAGGGGAACTGAGCAAACCGTAGCCGCCCTGTAAGACCAGTCAACCATGGACCGTCCTCTACGCTTGACGTCTTTGTCTGAGGAAGTTGTTACTGGCTGGGGTGAGATGCCAGATGTTATTTGAATTATTGTTGATGACAGACATCTCTGTCGAAAAGCCGCCAGTCCTGATAGGCATATTAGGAGCCGGAGATACACAAACGCCAGTGTGCGCTCCACCACTGGGCGCTCCTTCTATTTATATATTTATGTACTTATTTATTACATGTACCCTCAGGGCCTTGGGCATTAAAGAGGGGAGTGGTTACAAAAATAAATGATGATGAAGTAAAAGAAAGCAGTTACTAGAAGTATAAAAAACGGCGTTTATCTATACAATATTAGCTAAGGCGTTCTTAAACACTGGGTGTTCTTAGCTGTTCTCCACGCACACCCTTCTGATGTGCGTGGGAGAAATGACTGAAAAAAAAATTAGACCTGCACGATTGGATACCTACCTTATGAACGTGATCTAGTCGAGATGAAACGTACTGGGGAGTTAAAATAAGTTCGGCGTGGAGATGGGGGTGACGAAACAACTTGTGAAAGTGGCAAAGACTAATGTTTTCACTACGAGATGCCAAAGACGGTAAGTCAAGGCTGGATTTCAGTGTGCTTATGCTCGCAGTTCTGTTATAACTGGACAAAATAAAACAAAACAGTTATTCTGAACCAATTCGAGTGAGTGAATTGGATTTCCATGACGAGGATCCCAGACTGAAACAGCATAATCAATTTTTGGACCAATTAGTGCTATAAAAAGTTGAGGTTTTAGAGATGCGGGAACTTTTGCAAAATTACATCGAAGATATCCCAATATGTTGTTGGCGTTACTAATTTTAAGTACGTATATGTTGTATGAACTGTCCAAGCGAGAGTTGGTGTGATATGCATACCTAGATATTTGTAACTAGTCACAGCGTCCAGGGGCGAGTTATGAAGATGGTACTTAGGTACATAATGAATTTTCCTGGACACGCGCATAAATTTACATGTGTTAATGTTCACTTTTATGCACCACGTATTGCACCAGACAGAAATAGCGTTAAAATTGTACTGGGACGTGTTAATGTCATTTTCACAAGTTATTTCCCTAAATACAACACAGTCACCGACAAACAAATGAATATGGGAAGAGACACAAGAGGGTAGATCTTTAATGTATATTAGAAAAAGAAGAGGTCCGAGCACAGAGCCTTGTGGTACACCGGAGTGAACGTCCCTCGGCCGAGAAAGGTGATTGTTAGCTACAATGAACTGCGAGCGGTTAACGAGAAAACATTCAATTCAGGTAAGAAGTTTTGGATCCAGGTTAAGTTGGTGCAGTTTATAGAGTAATATCTTATGACACACCTTATCAAAGGCTTTTGAAAAGTCTAAAAAGATACAATTGGCTAATGAGGAATCATCAAGAATGACATTTAGCTTGTGAAGGACTGATACCAACTGTGTTTCACATGAGCAATTTTTCCTAAAGCTGTGTTGTAACGACGTGAAAAATAAATTAGATTCAAGGAAGTTGGCGAGGTTGAAAGAAGGCATGTGTTCAAAAATTTTACATGGGATGCTGGTGAGTGAAATTGGTCGGTGATTGAGTGGATAATGCTTGTTACCTAACATATGAAGTGAAATCACCCTCCTGACCGTCCAATCAGCTGGGAGACAACCATAATCGATTGACTACTGAAATATTTTGATAGCATAACTAAACAATAAAAGCTCGTACAATTAAAAAAAATTGGGGCTGATTAGGTCACAACCAGGAGCGGAGGAAAGTTTAAGTGATCTAATTATGACTTTCGATATTTAAAGGCTTGATGATTATCGGAAACATGGCAGGGCAGTAGTAGAAATTGGTAGTCGGTAGTCGGACGTTGGTAGTTACAAAAAATTACGCGTAAAAATTTCATTGAAGAAAAACGGACATTGTTGAGGGGGAATGAGATACCCTGAACTATCAACGAGTGCGATGTTATCATCATCACTAGAATTTATCACGCGCCAAAAATTTATAATTTCAGTTGCATGCATGGATGACAAGGTACTTTTGTGGTATTTTCCCCTGTCGGCTTTAGCTGCCGCCACGTATTCATCGGAAGCCAGTTTGTAAGCAGCCCAGCGAGCATCGTCTGAGGATTACTTGGCCGATCTGTACAGTCACGTTTTCCTGTTTGATAGACGTCTGATGTGGGGGTTATACCAGGGAGCATTACTGTTAGACATGATAGGGCGGGTGGGAATATACTTAGTTCAGTCGTTGATCTTGGCCACGAACATATCCCCAGTTAGATTGCACGCTGCAAATTTCAAAGTCCTTTAAAAAATGTATCGAGGAAGTCGGATAGATCACTATTAATAGCTTCAAAATTCGTCTTTTGGTACCTACGAATAGTTTTCATGCTTCTTTTTGTTTTAAGGCGTTGCAGGTTTACGTGAAATGACAGAAGGGAATTATGATTCAAGCCAGGTAGATAAGTAATTTCTGAAATGAGATCAGGTCGAAATCTTAGAGCAAGGTCTAGTGTATTCGCGACTGATTCCATTACTCTTGTGTTATGCTTGACAAGTTGCGTGAATGAAGACACAGAACATATATTTAGAAATTCGTTTGCTAAAGGGGAAAAAGGTGGCATACAAGGGGATTCTCGATGTCACGTGAAATATTGGGAATCTTAAAATCACCCAGTAGAAATAAAGGTAATGTGGGATGACGAGACAAAGCTAAGTTAATTACATCGTGTAGCTCATTTACGAAGGGGAAGAATAATTAGGCGGACGATAGCAAACACCAACGAAAACTTTTTGCTGATTTATTTCGATTATAGCCCATACTATTTCCAGGTTGCTGGGGATGTAAATACACTCGGAAGAAAATCTTTTGAAAAGGCCAAAAGAACGCCTCTCCTTGACGCGCTGTGCGGCCGCAGCGATAAACAGAAGATTTTGTGATCGCGAAATTGAGGATGCAACCAGGTATAATGCTATGATATGAGCATTGCAGGTATTTATAGCTGAGGTTAGTGAATCGCGCTTATTAGTCATGCTACGAATCTTATAGAAAATAACCGATACATCAGATACGTTAAGACCGCTGCTCCTCGCCTTCCCCTATCTCCCATCGTGTGCTGAGGCACTCGGCTGTGGGTTATCAGGAGCCCGTTAAGGCTGAAGTGCGACTACGTTCTCGGTTGCTAAGCAATACATGTATTGCTTTTTGTTTATCACGAGCTTGTTGTAACGCAGTTGGAATGTCGGTGACACAAGTTCGTTTTTAGCAAACTTGCTAGCCTTTATTCGAGCATTACGCGTGGCGGGCGAGAGATCTTCGCTAACAGTGACGCTTATTTCCTTCAGATGAGTGCGTACTGAAAGGATCCTGCCTTTTATTTTGTAGCCAGAAAACTTAGCTATGACGGGGCGGCATTTGTTTGGCGTGAACGGCCCTAGGTGGTGGGCGTTCAATGGAATTGTCAGACAAGCTATCGAATGCGCTTGTCAAGATTCTTTTCACGTGTGCCTCAGATTGTTCCCATGGTTCGCGAGAGTCGGGAATGCCATAAAATAGTAAGTTGTCACGCCGCCATCTGTCCTCCACTTCGTCGAGGCTTAATTGCATTGAATGGATGGATGGATGGATGGATGGATAGAAGTTAACGGCTACACGCTTTCTAACGGGCAATAGCTTGCGCCACCTATAGCATAAGTCATTGAGTCATGCTGAGTGCGTAGCACGTTTACACATTCCTGAATTTCGACCACGTTCGTGTCAAAACTGTTGAGTGCCTTTGTTTTTTTCTTCAAGGACGTCTAGCCGTTTTCGAATGTGGCCAATTTCAGTTTAAATATTCTTCTGGCCAGTCTTTATTGATTTTACGCCAGTGACCAACTTAACTGGACTTTTTGCCGATTGCACAAACCGTGCCTGAAGGTTTTTTGGAAGGTGAAAAAGGAAAGCCATCTATTCGGACAGGTTGTCAGGCAGAGGGACAACCTCTAGGCGTGCCTCAGAACGAGTATGACGGCCCGGATCCATTTCGACATCACCGCAGCATAACAGCAACCAAATCATTGGAAAACAAACACAAGCAATTTCACAAACCACTCCTGGGGCTCTAAAGTCATCAAACACAAAGTTGGGGCCAAAGTTCACGGAGCGCACCGATTGGACTATCACGACGATGACTTCGCGCTTTTGTCGCCAGCGTCCAATCGGCGTGCTCGGCGTACTTTCGGCTCCAACTTTGTGTTTGACGAGTGTAGGGCCCCTGGGCACGGGAGCAAGAGCAGGTAAGGGTCGTCGTTTTTCCTAGCGTAAAGCCACCTAGCCTAAGTCTAAAAAGACAAATATATGATTCCTCCCGCCCTTTTAAGACCATTTTTTCTCCCCCAACTATCACCAGGCAGTGTGAGATATCACCAGGATTACCTTCGGGGATCGGGCAAAACAAATCACCCCCTCCTCTTTTCCCCGGTGAGGAAGTCGCCAATTTTCCTCTGGTCAAACCATGTCTTAGTTACCCCAGCACCGGACCCGCAGAAGGGCAAGCTTGAGACATTGGGCCGGAGCCACTCGGGAGGGAGTCCCAATTTTCCTCTGTCCCGCCTCTCCTCAGCTGTGCTAGTTGGTTTTGCATCATTCAATTTTCCTTAGATAATTTTAACCAATCTCCTACTCTCCTCTTTGTCACTGTAATCCTTTCCTCTTCCATCCATCTATCGTCGCCAGCAAAGCCCAGAGCCCCGGCCAAATCTGTTACCCCTTCACGGGAGGGCAGGGCGAAGCCCCCGCACACTTCAAAACGAAGTGCTCTTGTTTGTGATCATAATGCAATTGAATGCAAATGTGCAAGCCAACTGGACAATAATAACGAAAATAATCCCTGGAGAAGGGGAACAAGGGAGACAGAGGGCAAACACAAATCTCCAAACACAGCTAGGTGACTGGTGCGCGACCGAAAAAATCCGCCTGGTCCTGGTGTCGAACCAGGGACCTCTTCATTTCCAGTGGAGCGCTCTACCAACTGAGCTGTTCAGAAGTTAGACGTCAGTAGAGCAACCGAGTTTTATCAGCTGCCACCAGTCTAACACTAACAAGGGTGAACGGCTTGCATTGTTAAGGTTATGAAGATGATGCAATTAAATGCAAAGGTGCAAGCGAGCTGGGCAATAATGACGAAAATAGTCCCTGGAGAAGGGAAACAAGGGGGACAAAGGACGAACACAAATCTCCAAAAACGGCGAGATGACTGGTGCACGACCGATTTGCATTTAAATGCATAATTATTATCATAACCTTAATAATGCAAACTGATGTTAGACTGATTGCAGCTGATAAAACCCGTTTGCTCTACCGACGTCTTTCTCCTGGTTAGCTCAGTTGGTAGAGCGTTCCACTGGAAATGGAGAGGTCTTTGGTTCGATACCAGGACCAGACGGATTTTTCGGTCGCGCACCAGTCACCGAGCTATGTTCGGAAATTTGTGTTTCGTCCTTTGTCCCCCTTGTGCTCTACTGTCTCGCTCTCATAATGGCAGGTAGCATATAATGTGTCTGTTTCCTGAAATTTAGCCCTATACGTCCTCGTCCTCGAAACTCCCGTTCTCGCCTCAAACAGTAAAGAACTTAACAGTGAATTGTCAAATACATTTTCCTTTCTTGTGTCCTGTTTCTGTGACCTTTACATTGTTACAGCTGATTGTGCCTGCATTCTTTCTTCCCACATTTTTCTTTCTGCCTCTTTCACTCCCTTTTTCACTGAAGTAGTCTGCTCATTCCCATCACTAATGAGTAAATATTTCAATGTAAGCTTTCGGGTTTGGTTTGTTCTTTTTGTGTTTAAACTTTTCATGTATAAATACTTGAATACCTTCCGTGCCCACCACGTAACATCCATTTCGGTCAACCTTAGTTAAAATTTCATTTTACTAATTGCCTGCCTGCTCTCAAATGACGACCAGCCCATGTTCCCCTGTACTCCCTGATTTGGTGTCTTTCCATGTGCTCCCAGTGCCAATCTACCTACACTTCTTTGTCGAATTTCTAATCTTGACTGAACCTCTGATTTCATGCGAAGTATCCCATTGCCAAAAGGTAGTCAGGGTACCATCACTTCTTTCCATATACCTCTGATCACTTTATTTCTATTATAGTTGCACAATACCTTGAGCTTCATTGAATTTATTTTCCTTCTTCTAATTATATCCTCCTCGTGTTCCTCTAGATATTTCCTTCCATCAGTGAGCCAGACTTCCAGATATTTGTATTTTCGTACATGGTCTATAGTACAATGTCATGTATCCTCAAAGTTTCTTTTTTTCGTCGGTAAACACAATTATTTCAAACCTGTCACTACTAAGAATTATGCCCAAGGTGTCCCCTTCCTCTCCACATATTCCAGCTAGTTCCTGTAACGTACCCTGGTTATCTGCCATAAGTACTGTGGCGTCCGCATACATCAGTCCAATTGTATTGATTGTAGTACATTTCTCCCTCCTTCCATATAACTCACATTAAAACCTAAAGGCCCGTTCACACACTTGCGTTCGGAGCGACCACTATGCTTACGAACGAATGCAACCGCTCCGACTTCAACGACAACTGTGCGCGACGTGTACACACACATGGAACCGCATGCAACCAAACGAATCAACAGCCAATGAGAAACGAGCTTCAGCTCTTGCTCCTAGCCAATAGTAAGCAATCCAGCTACGCTTACAAACATGGCGGACGGTTTCCAGCCCGACGCGAAATCCTCACCGGAACAGCCGGAGGTGTCGGCTACGGCGTACAGTCACGAAGATCTGCTGTGCGCCTACAATAGCTGTGTAAAGGCTGGTTCAGACATCTGAAACGAACCCGTTATTCACGACTGCGTCCGTTGTGACCAGAGCGACCGCTCTGCGCCGCGCGTACACTCCTGCAACCACTGCCACAAGCGCAGCGGGTCGGCAGCACGGCCGCCGCTTCTCCGCCGCCGTCAGCTGTTTCAGCGGTGCCTCTAAAAAGAAGGGGACGCGCTGCCACTCACTTGCGTAACAGAAAATAGACAGACCGTCTTCTATGACCTTAAACTCTATTTTTTTTTGTTCAGGATACGCTTGCAGGGTAGTGCATTAAAAAAGAAAAAGATGCAGTACGCCGTCTTGCAGAATCACGACTTTAATACACGACTTTGCCAACAGTACAAATCTCGCCACACGCCTTTTCTACGATCATAAAAGACGATGTAATTTTAGCAGCGATACAGCAACGTAGAAATATAATTTCGTGATCAGATAGACGTTGCGAGCGTTCAGGATTGCTAACACTAATCACCTGAAAACATTCCGGGAATGTTCAAAAGAACATAGGCAACATTCTTGGAATGTTGCAGATTTACGTAAGAACATTCTATCAACGTTGTCAGAATGTGGCGCAGGCACTTATCGCTACATTCGGGGAATGTTTTCAAAGGGATATTCTCAGAACGTTCTGAGAACCACATTGAACATTACCAGGACATTCAATCAACATTGAAACATCCTAACAAGGTTCTAAGAACGTTCTCAGAACAACCAAAGAGTTTCTGCAACATTCTTGGAATGTTGCAAATTTACGTAAGAACATTCTATCAACGTTGTCAGAATGTCGCGCAGGCACTTATCGCTACATTCGAGGAATGTTTTCTAGGGGATATTCTTAGAACATTCTGAGAATGACAAAACATTCAATCAACATTCTAACAAGGTTCTAGAAACGTTCTCGGTACATCCAAAGAACGTTTGCAACATTCTCTGAGGAATATTGACAAAGATTCCACAATTATGGCTTGCTTAGGCTACAGCCCCAATAAGCCGTACTACATAGATGTAATAAAGCTCCTCACAGGGCAGTCGATATTTTTTAATCGAAATATATTTTCTGCAGGCTTAGCACAAGCTAGCCACTTTCCCAGCGCACCAGCCTGAGCATGTAACATATCGACAGTTTACTCCTACTTATCAAAACGTACTGCATAGATAACCGACTACTCACTCAGAGCATAAGAACAGATACCTACGGCATCCCACACTCAAGCGGGACATACCTTTTTCAAAGTAGTGAACCCGTGATGCTAAAAATCGGGTCTATTCAAAACTGCCTCTCTACATACGCAGTGAGTGCCAAGTTCATTATCAAGTTTTGAAAACCATTGCTTTTCTCCTACACCTTATATCACATTCCTCGGTAGACTCGTGTAAGATAAAACTGATCCCTTATGCTAAGTTTCCAGAAACTCCGCTTAATTTGCATATTTTTGGCACAAAGTGGCATATAGTGGATGGTGTTTCGAACCACAGGTTGCGTCAAAGCTCCGTAAAGTTGGCTTCACCTGCGAAAATTCTAGGAATGTTCGCAAGCGAACGTTCCAAGAATGTTGCACATACGAATGTTCGAAGGGGAACGTTCCGAGAACATTGTGCATACGAATGTTCGCCAACGAACGTTCCTAGAATGTTGAGCAGCTTACCTTGCAAGGAATGTTCGCATACGAACGTTCCTAGAACGTTCCGAATGGTGTTTTAACGTTCCTTCAACATTCAGAACACCCAGGGAATGTTCGCACGACTTTGGATGCTACGTGGGTTCTCGGGTGATGAAAACGCGTGAAAATTCGCATCCTTTATACGGTACGCACCACTAATACCTTGAACTTGAGCACACGCATGGAATGCGCCAAAAAAGAAATCCGGGCGATGTTCGAGGACACGAATGCTTAGAAAGCACCACTGTAGTCGAAGTAAACAAACACGACGGCACGGGCGTTTCTGCTGTCTTGAGAGTGCCGCCACGAGATCGCCGCACGAGTAGGTGTATCTTCCTTCTAGTACGTGCTGGGTTATCATAGCGACACACGACGAGAATTCACAGTCAAGGATAGCGCTTTTACGGGGAACGAGAGAAGTTTCCACCACGCCGTCCACGTCGACGATCACCACCGACGCCATGTTTGCGGACTGAAGGAGCCTGGCACGACCGGCATGCAACGCGCGCGACCGAGCTCTCCTCGACTTGTGATTGGCCTGTCGCTCCCGTCGTTCCCAAACGTAAGAAAAGTTCAGCCCGGCTCAACTCCTTGCGTTGCGAACGAACACGAACGAAACGACCGTTTGGCGCTTCGTTGCTATGGTAACTCGTCGTTCCAACCGGTTGCATTCGTTCGTAAGCGCAGTGGTCGCTCCCAACGCAACTGTGTGAACGGGCCTTATGTTGCTCTGCTCTAATTTCTTTTCCATTTCACTGGGATATATCATGAAGAGCAGAGGTGGCAATGGAGAGCCCTGCCTGAGCAATATTTTGGCGCTCAAGGCGCCCGTTTCTGGGTTGAGCGGCGTCGCAGTTGGCATCGGCGTAACCGCGCGAATTGCATCATGGGTCGTTTCCCCGCTAAAGTTAGTGGGGAAATTTCTTCGCTAAATTAGCGGGAAATTTTTCCTCTCAGTTTAGGTGAAATTTTCCCGCTAAAATTAGCTTGAACATTTATCCGCTAAATTTGTGGTGAAATTGACGTCACGTGGCTTAACACCAATTCAGTTTCACCGCTACATTTAGTGGGGAAAATGACGTCACGACTTCATGTCACGTCACCCATGAACAAATTCAGTGGCAGGAGGAGAGGAGGAGGAGGGAAGAAGAAGGAGGAGGGGAGCAGGAGGAGGAACGAGAAGGAGAGGAGAAGGACGAGGACGGGAGGAGGAGGAGCTGGGTACGGAGGTGGAGAAGGGGCATACCCTCCTCACCTCCTCCTCAAGAGCTGCGCTCTAGTTTCGTACTACAGAGATCTGTAAACGTCTTGCATTTTTTACTGCTCCGCTTTGTGAAGTTTCTGCTTCTCATGTTAGGGCTATAACTACCTTATTTTCTCTTTACACCTGCTGAAGAAACCTAACCAAATTTGCATCAATATACTCCTTCAGCTGACCCCAGAGGTTTTCCTGTCTCACATTATCGTACGCTCCCTTGATGTCCAAAAAAGCTAACCATAACGAAGTCTGGTTCTTCATTGCTATTTCTATACATTATGTGGCGACGAATAAGTGATCTTCCAGTCTTCTATATTCCGTTTTGGAGCTCACCCGGGGCGGGATTTGATGTCACCGTCGATGATGCTGCAGGGCCGAAAACTAATCGCAGCAGAAGAGGGTAATCTGAGACAATTGACTCCGTAAGTGTGACGTCATGGGTCCAAACAAACCGTTGCTAGGGTCGTTGTTATGGACGAATACATGTGGCTCGGTTTCGCTACGAAAACCCGACCATTCAAAAATCAGGAGTAGGATTTAAACTTCTAAAAATCACAGATCTAGAAAGCTTGAATGTCATATATGTTTCGACAGAAGTGTGCCGGTAATCGCTCGTTTCTGAAATATTTACGACTGCAACTTCCGGTCCTCAAGATGCCTGCAGCAGACGACGAATGCAAGAAGTATGCCGTCTGCCGCACGCCGGCCGGCCAAGTGGGGCCGTCGTTTGCATCGTGTGAATAAAGACGATATTCTGACATCGCATTTGTTTGAAATATAATGATTTTCATACACTCTTAAGATTTCATAGTGGGGTGCGATGCAAAATATGGTTTATCGAAAGTCCGGGCGTCGATCGAGATGATAGTCTGCTAAAAGATCGTACTGCACCCGCGAGAAAAGCACTTCAGGCGAACGGTTGAGATCCCAAATTTTGTTTGCGGACTCGCGCTATGCGAGGGTGCTTCGTATACCTGGTTGGAACCATCGCGTGGAGAGAGATTCTTGCAGTTTCTTCAGATTTCCGCAAGACCCCAAAGCGCGAAAGAACTGAATAAAAAACATAAGGTGAGTCTATTACAAACTGTACTCGCATCGCGGGTTCGATGAAGGTCTTCACCAAAAGAGCACATCCACGGAATTTGATGTATACCAAGGGGGAAAAAAAAGCAAAATACTGCGAAATTGCGATAGACATGCAATTCTTTATTAACCTGACAACCACAATAATAAAATAATAATAACAAACGACTTACCTCGACGGCGTACGATTTGTTTCTCATGGTGGCCTGCACTACGCCGGTAATTCACTTTAGGTCGTCGTCGTGACTGATCTGCGTGACGTGGTTTGATTTTACTGCATTTTCACCCCTCGTAATTAAGCTGGGTTGTTCACAGGAAAAAAAACGCACATTGCGGAGGCCTCTACGGCCACGGTAATCCACTTGTTTTTGTCGCTTGTTTACCGACGCATTTTAATGAAGACGCCCGCTGCAACAGAGGCCAGCAAATCTATCGTGTCGTCTGCTACCAAAGCAAAGCGGAGTGTAAGACTTCAGAAATGGCTTTCATCGTTGCAATATGACACTGAGACGACAAGGACATCTTCATAATTAGATATCAAGAAGTTAGGTTGCTTACAAAAAATTATTTACTTACTTGTAAGCAAAAATCTAGCCTCATGTGGAGTCTCTATGCATTAGTCCATAGCAACGTCCCTAGCAACGGTTTGTTTGGACCCAAACGCCATGTTGTGACGTCATCACTTACGGGGTCAATGCCGCTGACGACGTGCTGCTGGGTGACGTTTCGTTAGATTGCAATCCGATGGGGGTAACCGGTTTATCACTCGACAAAGCTGAAGACCAGGGCAGGACAAACGCCAGGAATACCTGCAAAGCGCAGAAGCGCGGCATGAGAGCAATGTCGACGCCACTGCTCCCGTGCCTACTACTTTTCACGTAGAAGGTTCCAACGAGCGAAGGGCATATTCCCAGTCTTGGAGCGGAACGGGTGTACATGGTATTCCAAGGTAAACATAAACAAGTAATGGCTGAACTTCCTGTGGCCGAGACAACTTCCGGTCGGCCCGTTTCTTGTGTTTCAATGAGCGAGTATAACCAGCGCGTCTTCCAAGTTGTTCTCGGTGGAACAACTTGGAAGACGGTGTGTGTTACTGGATCATATACGGCGCCAAGAAAAAGCCACCGCATCTCGTTTTATTTGGCCTCCGTAGCGAAAGTTGCGTGGCCTTACTTGACAAGGCCAGTGGAAACTTGTGTACACGCGTGAGACATTAGGGAGTTTTCGTAGACCGCGTTCTCCCCTCCGCTAAGCTCCGCTAAGCCCTCCGCAACGAAGAAGCCGCTACAGCGCCTGCGCGCCAACGGCCTTGGCTGTAGAAACCCGGATCTCGTAGCGGGTTGCGGACAGCGTTGCGGGACAGCGGAAACGATCTACGAAAACTCCCTATTCAACGGAGTTAGACGCCCACGAACACGTCCACGAATCACCCGAGGAACGTAATTGTTTCGCGTGTGTGAGAAATGATCGCTTCGTCGATTTCGCGACGTCGCTGTGAGTGTTCTAGCTGGCCATATCGAAACTATGCTACGCCTGTCCGACGCAGCTGAAGGAGAGTGCAGGGAGCTTGTGGGGCTTCAGCCCTCCCCCAAACTCCAGCCGACCCTATAATATACACATGCATTTGAGCCCCCTTCGCCCCCCTTTCGCATCCCAAGTCATACAGACATCCCAGCCGCCCTCAACCCCCCCCCCTCTTTTTTAGAAACAATGCCTGGCTACGCCACGGGGAGGGTGCGAATAAATTAGGGAGTTTTAGTTGACCGATTCCGCAGACCGCTAAGCACCCGCATAGCGCTCCGTAGCGCGCCACAAGACCTTGAACTATGCAGACAATGCTGGCGGCGCGCAAAGGGCACATGCGGCGTTTTCTTTACGGATAGCGTAGCAGAGGGGGAAAACGATCTACTACAACTCCCTATTGTGCCACTGGGCTCGATCGTGCCCGGGGAAAAGCGAGCGGTGCGTTCTCGACGACAAGTAGAGATATCGCGATTGGAACAAAGCTGTCGCAGTGTGTAGTACGATTGCGCCCAGCGGCGTAGACTTTCCATTTTTCCGGGGGGGGGGGGGGGGCACGCTCAGAAGTTCTCCGGGGGGAGGGGGGGGGGGGCTTTTCCGCGCAATTTTTTTTACACCGGCAATTATCAGTAGTTTATTTTAGGGGGTACATTTTACAGCGTATGTATATCGCCATGTGTCCGTCGCTGTGTGCGTTATTTTGTTTACATGCCACTACTAGAAGCTCGTTACATGGCACGTAAACAGTGTCTCGGTAAGGATCATGGCCCGGAGGGGGGATCTGCCCCCCCCCCGCATCTCCCAGGGAGGCACGAGTCCCGATGCCCCCCTCGCCCCCCCGTAGTCTGCGCCTATGATTGCGCCGCTCGTTCCCTGCAAAAATCAAGCTGCGTGTTTTATACGACGAGTGGAGATATCGTGATTGTGACAACCTCGACCCACCGCGGCGATCCCGTGAAGGATATTCACGTGGACACAGGTGCAGACGCGAACGTCAAAAGACAATTTTATATTCTAGAACCCAGGCGATAAGGCAAGAAAACTCGTTTCACGTCCGACTTGTTACGATCACGCGACTACTTCTCGCATTTGTTCGGACTGCCCTGTTTGAGCAGACCACTGATCTCAATGACAATTGCTGGATCGCGTTTTCCCGCTTGTTCGCTGCAGCGCGAGTGAAGCCACCGGACGGCCATCTTGCTCGTGGACGATTTGCGGTTTTGCTAGAGTTTTGCTGCAGTTTTTCCTACTCGTTCGTCATCATTCGCCGAAGAAGTTTCAAGACTGGGTGTACCGCTGAGACTTGCCGTTGTGAACACGTAGAAAATTTTATGAAAGCGCAGTGCCGCAGGAAAAAGGCACAACTCGTCGAAAGCAAGTGTCACCGGTCTCGCGGCCTGATCAAAGCTTCCTTGGCACGCCGAAGTGCTGCGTCTCTGTGCCTTCGCACGCTTGGATACCGATCAAGATTCGTTTCGGCGCCGTGTGGATGTGTTTTGCGAGTGCAATGTGCGTGAAGCCGTATCTAAAGGCACAACTCGTCGAAAGCAAGTGTCACCGGTCTCGCGGCCTGATCAAAGCTTCCTTGGCACGCCGAAGTGCTGCGTCTCTGTGCATTCGCACGCTTGGATACCGATCAAGATTCGTTTCGGTGCAGTGTGCATGTGTTTTGCGAGTGCAATGTGCGTGAAGCCGTATCTAAAGGCACAACTCGTCGAAAGCAAGTGTCACCGGTCTCGCGGCCTGATCAAAGCTTCCTTGGCACGCCGAAGTGCTGCGTCTCTGTGCCTTCGCACACTTGGATACCGATCAAGATTCGTTTCGGTGCAGTGTGGATGTGTTTTGCGAGTGCAATGTGCGTGAAGCCGTATCTAAAGGCACAACTCGTCGAAAGCAAGTGTCACCGGTCTCGCGGCCTGATCAAAGCTTCCTTGGCACGCCGAAGTGCTGCGTCTCTGTGCATTCGCACGCTTGGATACCGATCAAGATTCGTTTCGGTGCAGTGTGCATGTGTTTTGCGAGTGCAATGTGCGTGAAGCCGTATCTAAAGGCACAACTCGTCGAAAGCAAGTGTCACCGGTCTCGCGGCCTGATCAAAGCTTCCTTGGCACGCCGAAGTGCTGCGTCTCTGTGCCTTCGCACGCTTGGATACCGATCAAGATTCGTTTCGGTGCAGTGTGCATGTGTTTTGCGAGTGCAATGTGCGTGAAGCCGTATCTAAAGGCACAACTCGTCGAAAGCAAGTGTCACCGGTCTCGCGGCCTGATCAAAGCTTCCTTGGCACGCCGAAGTGCTGCGTCTCTGTGCCTTCGCACGCTTGGATACCGATCAAGATTCGTTTCGGTGCAGTGTGCATGTGTTTTGCGAGTGCAATGTGCGTGAAGCCGTATCTAAAGGCACAACTCGTCGAAAGCAAGTGTCACCAGTCTCGCGGCCTGATCAAAGCTTCCTTGGCACGCCGAAGTGCTGCGTCTCTGTGCATTCGCACGCTTGGATACCGATCAAGATTCGTTTCGGTGCAGTGTGCATGTGCTTTGCAGATAAATGTAGCAATACGTA
>JAZHYW010020899.1:0-17060 GCA_037355805.1 Ixodes ricinus
TTATTATTATTATTATTATTATTATTATTATTATAGATTAAGAAGAAGAGGTGGGCGGCATTCGATGGCCTTTTTTCAAGGCTCAGCCTTTTAACTAATATTATCTACCCAGTCTACAATGTCAGTCCTGGCTTGCCCGAATGAGCTCCTAAGAAGGCCCTGACGACACCATTGCAACTCCCACTCTCTGCAACTCGACATCCATCCTTGCCGCTTCAACGGATCACTGCATGACCAACGGCCAAGACTCAACCTCCATCTTGGATCTATCGCCTGACATGATTTAAGAAACGCTTTCGCTCATCACGCAAAAACGACCAGCCACCATCACATTGGTTCTTCGAACCCGCCGTGCCGCCGCCCTACAAGTACCCCATTCGGCACCGCTACATCGGTTCTACTACGGCTTCATCTAAGCAAACATCTGCGACCCACCTGGAGGCCATTGGATCCTTTGTCCAGGTTCTTCAGACACACATGCCGGTGTTGTTGCAACTCCGCAGCCAGTCACGCACTCTGCAATAACTGTTGTTTTACTTTGCGGGTGAGCTGGAATTGTTTCATTTATTTACATTTTGGCTAGATTCAGTCTTTCGTCTTTACCGTCAACTTCTTTTTCCTTGTGAAGCGAATACCATGGCAGTGTTTTGTGCCGTGTGTTCTGAATCTGTGCCGATAGACGGCCGCTTTATCAAGTGTGCTGACTGCGCAAAAGCGTTTCACCTAGGAAAGAAGTGCTCCGGTATATCTGAGAGCACCTTTAAGGGTATGAGCGCTGCAAAGGCTGAGAAATGGCGCTGTCAAGGATGCCGAGGAGGGCCACCGAAGTCCAATTCTGAAAGCGACCTCACACCACCTCAAGGCGCACCCGGTATTCTCTCCTCAGAGCTCTCGACAGTCAACCACAAACTCGATCTCCTTCTTTCCTGGAAGGACACGATGGGCCATCTCCACGAACTCCACCCTAAGATCGACGCTTTATTACTACTAAAGGAAACGGTCGACTCTATGCGAACCACCATCAATGAGATGCAGACGTCTCTTGATTTCTATTCGAAGGAATATGATACACTTGTGAAGTCCACTCAATCACAAGACAAACTCATCAAGGATCTGCAGAGTGAAACTAGCTCACTACGAGCTATCGTAACAGAGCAATCCAATGAAATCCAAAAATTAAAATCCGACCAAAATGACTCCGAACAAGCACACCGTCTCTCTAACTTAGAGATACACGGCATACCGGTTTCAACTCGTGAGAACATTGTACATATTATGACTGACTTAGCCGAACAACTAAGCGTTGAGAGCTTTGAGCCCGCACAAGTAGTGGCAGCTCACCGCCTCCCGGCTAAGCCTGGCGCTGTGCCTCCTATCCTGGTTCGGTTCAGTTCAGTCTCACACAAAGAACGCTGGATGACTTGTCGCAAACGCCTGGGCACCTTACCTACTGATGACTCTCATCCAAGGATATACTTCAATGACAATCTCACAGAAGCAAATCGGAAGCTATTCTGGATGGCAAGATCAAGAGGAAAAGAAAAGGGTTTCAAATTCGTATGGGTCCGACACGGAAAAATTTTTGCAAAACAAAGCCAGAGCTCTCAACCCATTCGCATCACTGACGTTGGTGCATTGGGTAAAATTGCTTAGGCCACGATGACTAATTGTTTCCAGCTAAAAAACTTAGAGTCCTGTATAGAAACCTTCAAGCCCACCTCAAGTCATACTTTTACTTTATTCCACGTAAATATTAGAAGTATACGGAAGCACTGGGATGAATTTCAACTTGCTATTATTTCTATCCTTCCAATTGCTGATATTTTTGTTCTGACAGAGATTAATATTCATCAAGATGAAGTAGGGCAATTCACTTTACCAGGCTTCAAAAGTATCTTCTACACCCGCGAAAATAAGCGCGGAGGTGGTATTGCGATCTTCCTTAAGAACAAGATATCTTTTACGGAACTGCAGTTAACATTCCACTCAGCTGAGTCAAAAGCTTTGCATATAATTACTTCTGCCTATGATCTCTATCTGCTTACATTTTATAGACCACCTTCGGAAAAAGCTGCAGATTTCCTTTGTGACCTGCGGACCAGTCTGCAAACTTTGCCGGCAACTGCTTCTTTATGTCTCGTCGGGGACTTTAATATTGACTTACTGAAGCCTTCGATGGCTCTAGTTTGTGAATATCTCACACTGCTAGCAGATCATGGCATTGAACCAGCAATCCTTGTCCCAACAAGAGAGGAACTTTTAGGAAACAAACTTGTAATCGCGTCTCTTGACCACATCAATCTGAGATCGACATCCTTCACAACTAAAGCAGCAGTCATTACTCACAAATTATCAGACCACTATTTTGTTGCATGTCATTTAGAATTCTCCCATGATACGCCGACCTCAGTTTCTAACAAAATTCATCGGGTTGAAATTGTTAATCGACAAATGTTTGACAACTTTGTCTCTAATTACGACTGGAATACTTTTCAGCAATCTGTTACACCTTCAGATATTTACCCCCGTTTTGTGCAGTTGTATAAGCGGTTTTCAGAATCCTCAAAGAAAGTAATTCTTCGCAAACAACGAAATTTAAATTTACGTTGGTTAAATAAGGATATATTATCTGCTATACAACTTAAAGAAATAGCCTGGAGACGAAGCCGGCGCTCACCTCATAACTCTAACCTTCAAGCTGAATTCCGAACTCTGCGGAACAGAGTAAGCGCACTTATTCGCTCGGCTAAACGTCAATATTTTCAAAAGCAATTCTGCGCATCAAAGTCCAACTTTGCTAGATCCTGGTCGCTGATTAATGAACTACGCGGAGTCGCACCCCTGGTTTACAAGCCGACACTTTTAGCGAATTTTTTGGACCCGATTCCCTTGCTACGGCAAATACCTTTAATAACTTCTTCGCCTTATTTTCAGGCAAAGCCAGACGAAGTCCAACACCGCCCAGTCTTTTACCCCACTCCAAATCAGCTTCTGCATTTCTTCCACTCATGACAATGATCGATCTGGAGTCTATAATAACAAGTCTCAAACCTAGAAAATCACCAGGGTATGATGGAATTCACCTCTGCGACATCCGAAGAAATTTTAGGCACATACAAGACACACTTCTACTCATGTTTAACGGAATAATAGAGTCGGGTGTCATTCCTTTAGGATTAAAAACCTCAATTGTTAAACCTCTCTTCAAGGGGGGCAAACGTGACCGGGTTGAAAACTACCGACCTATATCTATTCTTCCGTGTCTTGCTCAAATCTTGGAAAAGTATATTTATATAATTATGTCTTCTTATATCGAAAAATATGACATAATATCGCAATCCCAATATGGTTTTGTGCCGGGACGTGGGACACAACCTCTTCTTGAAGCACTATCAGACGATTTAAATTTTGGTTTTGATCACAACCTATTTATCTGCGCATGTTTTCTAGATGTCAGTAAGGCATTTGACACGGTGTGCCATTCTATTTTACTTCAAAAACTTTCCTTTATCGGTTTCCGGGGACCATTCTTATCTCTGTTAAACAATTTTCTCCAAGGTCGATCGCAGCTTGTTTCCATCAATGGCATGCAGAGCATAAAAGTTTCCTTAAAAGCGGGGGTTCCACAAGGTTCAGTTCTTTCACCATTGCTTTTCAATATTTATGTTAACGACATGAGTTTATCTGTTTCAAACTGTACCATTTATCAATACGCGGACGATACTCTTTTGCTGACGAGCCATATCTCATATGCCAGAGCAATGGGTTTGCTCCAATTACATAGCTGGTTTTGCCGCACAAGCCCATGATGGCTTTGGTGAACCTGCACCGTGCCTCGATTATGCTCTTCCTTCACAAATAAATTTATTATTATTATTATTATTATTATTATTATTATTATTATTATTATTATTATTATGTGTGCATCGTTCACCCAACGATGCACACCTACGAATAAACTTTAAATCCTGCCGTAACAAAGTAAACGCGATGATTCGATCGGCTAAGCGCATTTCTTATCACAAAAGATTCTTCCAATCTCATTCGGATGCACGTAAAACTTGGTCTTTGATAAATGAACTCCGTGGACACCAAACACACTCTATTGATAATACACTGAAACGACATTTTGGCGATAATTTGCAATCAATTGTAGAGGATTTTAACGTATTTTTCGCTACGTTTTCTGGTCAGGCGAGAGATAGCCTAGATGCATTTGATAACATAGTCTCTTCCTCAGCGTTCCTTCCATCTCTTCAGGAAGCTGATCTATATTCTATTTTGTCTATAGTCCGCCGCAACCTAAAGAACGAAGGGCGAGGGTAAGACGGGCCGGAGAAGGAGGAGCAGACGGAACGCTAAAGAGAGAAGGAGGTTTCCCCCTCTCTTCTCAGCGTTCCGTCTGCTTCCTCCTCCCCGGCCCGTCTTACCCTCGCCCTTCGGTCTTAGGTTGCAACGGACTATAGTTTCAAGAACAACAAGTCCCCTGGTATAGACGGAATCCGTCTATCTGACCTTCGCAGAAATATAGGCATTCTGAAAGACGTACTTCTATTTATGGTAAATGGTTTTATTGAAACCAAGGTACTTCCCGATGAACTTAAAACATCTATAGTACGTCCTTTGTATAAAGGTGGTACCAGAAACAATATTGCAAACTATCGTCCAATTTCTCTCTTGCCAATCATCGCTCAGATCCTCGAAAAACATGTGTTTAATATTATGACATCTTTTTTAGAAAAATTTAATATCTTATCTCCAACTCAATTTGGTTTTGTGCAAGGAAAGGGCACTCAGCCTCTTCTAGAAGATTTCGCAGATCACCTATACTCAGCATTCGATCACAATCTTGTTACCTCCGCACTATTCTTAGATGTGTCCAAAGCTTTTGATACAGTAAGCCATACGATACTGTTGAAGAAACTGTACAGCCTAGGGTTTCGTGGTTCATTTTTTTGCCTTCTTAAAAACTATCTTTCTCATCGCTCTCAACTGGTGTGCGCATCTGGATTTCAGAGTTCTCGAACTGAACTAAAAGCCGGAGTACCACAGGGATCTATTCTATCACCTCTTTTGTTTAATATTTTTGTCAATGACATCGCCACTATGGTACCGGGATGTAAGCTCTATCAATACGCGGACGACACTGTAATCATGACCCAACATATCAACTATGCCAATTCCATCAGCCAGTTGCAATCTCAAGCCATAGCAATTATGGACTGGTTCAAGAAAAACCTTCTTGATATAAATGTTAAAAAGACGAAACTAGTATGCTTCCATAATCCACTCAAAACAGTCACTCTCAACATTCCATTAGTTCTGCACTCTTCTTTCTGTCATCAATGCAACTGCATTCCGGTTGAGTATACAGATAGTGTGAAGTATCTAGGCATATATTTTGACAGCGGTCTGAAATGGAATGTTCATTTTACATACATCTGTAAAAAACTGAGAAGCGTTAGTTGCCTATTATATAATACAAAATATTTTTTTCCTGTATCTGTTCGAAGAATGATTGCCCATTCGCTTGCATATAGCGTCCTTCGCTACTCCATCACCGTTTTCGGACATTCTTCTGACTATTGGAAAACCAAAGTGGACTGTATCCTGAAAGCTATCCTGAAAAGTGTCTCTTATCAACTTAAAATACCTGACAACGCTAATCTTTTCGAATATTTGCAACTACCTAACTTCCAAACCCTTTATGTTCATTCAGTGGTATTGCGGCACTTTTGGAACTCTGATTTCAAAATCTCAAGCCCACCCTCACGTGATCTTCGACATACGCACCCTTTTCACATACCTCTTTCCCGCACTCGTTATGGCGAAAGTACGCGTGCGTTCTATGTGCCATATATTTTTTCTCACTTACCACCTGAACTTCTAAACCAAACATCCTTGGGCAAAGTTAAAAAGATGCTTAGAGGTATTTCGTTTTAATAGGGAACTATTGGTTTCGGTCTCTATCCTGTTTATTTATATTGTAGACACATTTTGCTTAGTAATGTGTGCCACTTTTAAGCGCCTGCGTTTCTGGAACATTAATGAATATTCTGCTGTTTGTAGGACATTTTAACAGAAGACACCTTCCGTGAATTTTTTTTTCTGCATATTTTTCAGTTTTGTAGTATTTCATTTTGCTTTGACATTGCTCTTGATTTCCGTTTTAGTCTGTGCATAATATCTTGTCGCGTAAAATTTTCACGTTATAACTAGAGTGACTAACTTCATAGAATTGTGTTTATATTTCTTTTTTGTCTGTTTTATATTATTGTATTTTCCGTAGCTACACAGCTACATATCGTTTTTTTTATTGGAGGATGGCGTCGCACAAGCCTCCTGTTGGCTTTGATGCATCCGCAACACTAAACTTTTCTTTGCTGGTAGCAATAAACTATTTATTATTATTATTTATTATTATTATTATTATTATATATTATTGTTGTTGAATGTGAGCTACGTACGATAACGACAGTTATGTATGCCTCTTCGTTGGTGAGCCTCTTCGTCCCTGTTCGGTTTCCGCTGTTTTATTAATATCAGGAATGAACAAACTAGAGCGATCAAAAGGGACGTTTCATCAAATAAAATAAAATGCAACTGGAAGTTAAAACACAAGAAAAACATGCACTGCGTCGGCCGGGAATCGAACCCGGGCCACCCGCGTGGCAGGCGAGTATTCTACCACTGAACCACCGACGCCGGATAGATACCGGCAATTCACTACTCCGGCGGCTGGCTGGACAGGTAACCTAGATCACACGGATATACTCCGGGCAGTGTGTCGGCTGGGATTCTCTACTTCGCCAAGGTGTTGAGTGCTGCTCAATTCATATATGGTTGGTACGTTACTTATTTTATCTTGAATCACTGTCCGATTTTCCGATTTATGTGGGAAACGCACACGTACAAATTCGCCACACTAGTAAATTTTAATATATGGCCGCTCAGATTAGAGCGCTGCACGGGCCCGGGCCAACCTGAAAGCCCGCCTGGCCCGGCCCGGCGGGCCGGGCCCGGGCCGGGCAGCGTCATGCCCGCCGGGCTCCGGGCCGGGCCCGGGCCGCACCTGGGACGCATCCGCGGCCGTCCGGCCCGGCGCACAATGGGACGAATTCAGGCCATCCGGCTCCAGATCCGCGCCGGATGCTCGGCCGTCCGCATAGAAAGCATAGAAGTTCACTCAATCGCTAAAACAGAAGGGCAATATACATACAGAACACCAACTGAACCGACCGACACCCTAAAAGAGGGTCGTTCGGTTTTTTTCGCAATTCGACGTTTCTCCGAACCTCCGCACCCGCCCGCGGTCCGGAGGTTCGGGGAAACGCGCCCCTTGAACATGTTTATCTTTTACTCTCTTTGTCCGCGCATTCTTTTTCTACGGGTGGGTTGGTGAACGCGAGGCCTTTGCTGGGGTCATATCGTTTGGGCGCCCTCGATGTGGGGTTTTCGTGCGTTGCGGTGTCCAAAAACAGGTCGCGTACGGGTCCGTCGACGGTTGACAGTGATTTGTAGGTGCACGTGGCTCTGGACGAGTACTGTTCCCGAGCTGTGAGCACAATGGCCGTGAGCGTTGATGGGGACCTCGTGGTGTGGGGTGGGGCTGTGGGCTCCTCTCGGACGATCGTTTGACTTCGGAGAAGTCTGCGACCCGGCCAGCGATTTTGTTTTTCTTAAAGTTGTCAGGGGTTCTGGTGGACCGTCTTTGTGCTGTTGTGTATTTCTTTCCCGACGCAAAAAAAAAAAAAAAGCAAGAATTATCTTTGCTGTATTTCTGGCTGTAATGTTGGTGCTTCAAAAATAACTAGACCAGTGGAAAACTCTCGCCGGGTACACGCTATCGCGGCCCGGGACGAAAGGGACACATTGTTCGGCGTTCTGAAACGAGAACGAGCTGACTTCCCCACCCTACGTCGAGTGACAGCCCTCTCTGCGTGGACGCGTGAACGAAGCCGCCTGATTGGTTAAAGAAGTTTACATGACTGACCCTGCTTTCATCTCTTGTTTTTTAACACGAATTGCTTCGAGGTGACTGCGACATGACTGCAGTCTAAGATAATCTTCAGCTACGTCGAGCTGACTTTGCCGCAAGTGGACAATTTAATTTTATATGCGGTCTTCAGTTTCCCTTTCGTGAATTTTAAAATGAACGTCGCCAAGTTGAAGGAAGGACTTTCATCGGGGCAGCTGAAGCTTGTCACAAAGGACTCCAAACAAAGTGATGTGTGGAAGAAATTTGTGAAAGTTGTTGACGCAACCACGTCAGCACCGCTGGGACATGTTCAATGCAGCCACTGCAAAGCATTTTTGACCTACGACGGCACCAAGACTGGGAACTCGCATTTGAGCCGGCACAAATGTAAGTCGTCCACTTCTGAGTGTGCGAGTGTTACTTTTTTTCGCTACGAAGAAGTCCAGCATTCCTGCGATTGTCAAAGAGAAGTTGACAACGGCTTGCGTTGGCTTATGCGCCAAAGATATGCGGCCATTTGATGTAGTTCACGGAGACGGCTTTGTTCAGCTCGCAGACGAACTAATTAGCATTGGCGCCCGTTACGGAAACATCTCTGCGAATGACGTTGGCTAACTTGTTGGCTTCACATTATGTAATATGTTTTATATAAGATAATAATGTACTCTTCTAACTGACCAGAGTCACGTACACAAGCTCATAGCCTTCTGAGCTGCTTCGATTCCTAGCACGAGCGCTCGCGCAGCTTGCAAAAGCCATGAACTCGTCGTGTAATAGATATTTAATGAGCAGGCCGAGGGCACCGACGCGGGCTTTTCGAGCCCATTCTGCCTGTGTTTGGACAAGGAGGCGTGTCCGGGCCTGGGCCAGGTCTGAGTGCAGGCGCCAGCAGCCGGGCCGGGCCCGGCCGGGCCTGAGGTCAGGCGCCAGCAGCCGGGCCGGGCCCGGGCCGGGCCCAATTAGAGGGGAGTCCCGTCGGGCCGGGCCCGGGTCGGGTAAGACTGCGTGCCAGCGGGCCCGGGCCGGGCCGGGCCTCAAAAAGTAGGCCCGTGCAGTGCTCTAGCTCAGATCATTATCGCACTTTCTAACAGCGATTTTGTCTAGTTTCTCCTTTCTGCCATATTGACAGTGATCGCATTGTTGCAAGCAGAAACCAGCAACAATTTTCCGTTTTTTTATCAGTTTGTTAGTTTTTCTTTTAATATCGCGGGACGGCAAGTGGTAGTTTTATTGTTGAGTTTAATTTCTAGTCTATGAAATACTTCGTACAGCTGAATACACAAATATTTTCCTTATTGTCAAAAAATGTTTCTCGAAGTGGTATATCACTGCTCAAAATTACCAAGGAATGCAACTGCCTCACTATTTTCTAATAAATAATATCTGCATATATGACTAAAAAGCAGTCATATTCAAGTAAAACTAAAGATTTTTTTCTGGTTTTTGAAGTATATATTTTTAGTTGTGATATTTGATCTTAAGAAACGGATAATTCATTGTCATCAAAACTATTTAAAAAGTAACAATAATTTGTTAATGGGCCAAATTCTAAAACAGCGCGGTAGGAAAATGGCATCTAAATTATCTATGTCAAAAGAGTACAGTTTAAATTTCTATTCTTGATAGAAAACCCCAGATCTACCTTCGATAACAATAAGATGATGCTTAATGTTTTAGCCACAGAAAAAAATATTATCGCTAATGCATCAATGAATCCAAATACAAGCCATTTTATGGTTAACTACATATATGGAATCCTTGTAGAAACAGCTTCCGAGCAATTCTTTTTTTACTCTATTCTCTTAAAATCGTTTCGCCCATTTGCTTTCCGTCGACTCCGCGCCAAAGGTTCTACTGAACTCCTCCCTATGCACCCTCTTCGCGAAAATCTATAAAAATCTCGAAACAAAACTTTAGCAAATCTAAAAACGAAAATATGATGCATTTTAGGAGGTGAAATTGTCATTTGCAAGACACCACTCAGTATTTGATATTACTTTTCGTTTTTGAAGTGCGGAAGTCGAGAATATGGTTTTATACTGGAAATGGCAGAATCAGGTGAAAAAAAAAAAAGAAAACGACTACACTGGTCGCTCCAATGTGATACTTAGAAGCATAATTTGGCTGCACTCTGGGTTTATCTCACTCTGAGTCTGGTTCTCTTCACTCTGGAGGCGTCTGTGATAGCGCGCTCACTTATTTTTGTCTTGTTTCGTTTACTTCCTTTCGCACTCTCACTTGCTAGATTACAGGGCTCCTGACGACGCCAGGTTTACCTTCCGATGCCGCAGGGTGTCCGATGGCGGTATTCCTCTTGTCGGAAGTCGTATGAACACAATTCCTCGTCTTCTGTTTATAGGACTCGTGAAGAGCAGGATGCAGAATAAGATCATCCTGGTGATCTTTGGTTTTGCGGAAATCACTTTGAATATTGGCTATCGCTCATTAGGGCCCAGGATTTGGAGGAAACCGAGAATTCAGTGATTGATTTCGAGGTATCCATGGGATTGGTCGGAGCCTAGGGAGGAGGACACGATTTCGAAGTGAGCTCTGGACGAGGTCGCGGATTTTCGGACGAGAATTTTACTGCGTTTCTAAAAGGAAATATGCATTTTTAAATGATGTATTGTAAACGTCATGGGGTCCCCAGCAGATATAACTAATTATCATTCAACTCCAATTACCCATATGTTGTAAAATATTTATTAAATTCTGTATCTTGCTCAACTTTACCTCTCTCCCTTGTTACAGCACTTGGAAATATGTGCATTTCAGAAAATAGTAAGTTAACAATGACTACAAAACAGGACTTTGTGAACAATTGCTGAAGAATTTTACAAACACTGAAATATTATTTCAACATCCACTTTTGAAAATGTATTTTGACAGTTATTTTTGATTCGCTGTAACATGCTAAAGGCATTGATTGATTTATACTTCGACATCTTTCATTTGTTACCCATATATAGTAACGTTTACCTGGGGTCAATTTGCAATTAATGCTTTTCTGTCTTAAGTGAATACCGAAGCATGTCTCTACAATAAATAAATTAACGATATTTGTGTCCTATGATAATGAGAACCGAAAAAATGTATAGTACGTTACATTTATTGTGAAAAGGCATCTCTAATACAAAAAAAGTACAAAAGAATACAAGTCTGTTCCGCTCTCTGTCCGAGCCACTAAACGAAATTGACGGTAAAGGTTTGATTGCTTCCTCAATTCTTTCGAACTCAGCTGTGACCGTGAAAAAGCTCCTGAAAAATCCGAAGCTTCCTGGGTAGAATTTAATCTAAATTGCTCTGTACAGAAACTGTCTTAAATTGTTGGATATGCTCTACAAATTGAGGAGCGCTGGTAAGTTGCAGTGATAAATGAAAACGACAATAAGGACGAAGGCAGAACTAGGACAGATGTTTTGTCCTGTTGTCGTCACTTATATGTTGCATTCCCTTTACCGTTGTTAATGTGTTTTGCAGAAAGAAAGATGTAGTTTTAAGACCCCTTTTCAGAAGTTTTCACCCTTTGCCTGATAGTTCTCACCAGCTGTAATTAAGAAATAATATGGCGGTCTAAGAAAAAAAAAAGTTGGTACATAAGGTCGTAAATTACCACTTTAGTGCACATAAATACCATATTTTCCGGACTATAATCTGAACCCGGTATATGTGCTCAGGGGTAAATTTGGGGTCAAAAATGAAAATGTTTGCTAAGATAGTCCGCATTCGGTGCATAGATCCGCACAGTGGTGCTTAGTAGACACGCAAATCTTCATACACGGCACACCTAGACAAATTTTGGCTTTCTTAGCTCACAAAGAAGCTTGCATTATACATAAATCATCACTAAAATACTATTTCATTCACAAACTCCGTCTCGCCTCGTCATAATCGTCGATATTAAAAACAAAATTCCTGTTAGTCCATACACGTAGATAGTCCACACAGCCTAAAATTTCATCTTTTGAAAATGCCTTGTCTGCCATGGCTATAGCCCGGAAAATAATGTACTCTCAAGTATATTAAATATTCTTACGTTTTGCGTCCAGAGCAAACGCTAAAGCGCATGGAGGGGAATATTACAAGACGACACTGTCGCCTTCTGCCACTTCTGCAAACAGACTAGGATTGCCTTAACTATGTAGCACAAATCCGCATAAGTGGTAAACAAAATGTATGTTCCCGGTGTTTATCCGTATTCGCCTCGCTGTACGATCATGCGCCAGACTACTTTTGAGCGATATCTTTCATTCAAATTTAAGACGCTTTTCCCCACCGTAAAGGCCGCCACCGCGTTTTTCCTGCCAGCAAAACGAACTGATAGTTGGTAGAAGCGGAAAAGACATGAAGGCAGCTAGACAACCAAGGCTGTTCGATGTGAGCGGCAAAACTGGGTCGCTCCTAGCGGCCGAGGTAGGAAGCAGGAGAAAGCGGCCTAAATGCTCGAGATTCCTTATTCTCAATAGTACACTTCCCCACGGTTGTGTTCAGAACCTTCTCTTGCGTTGTAATTTCGTCACTCCCAAGTTTTAATAAAACTCCAACAAGCTTTGTTTGACGCCTATAGCAGCGGTGCTTGGAGTTAATTGTTGTTGTTTTTTTCGGAAGAGCGAGGCCCATGCTTAAAGGGCAACTCCGCTCAATTCCGGAAAATTTAGGGCTTACATGTGATTCCATTTCACAAAGCACTACTTCAAACAGCTCACGTCTCGGATTCGCTAAAATGTGGAATATTATTTGTGTAATCTCAATTTAAACATCAGCTGATACCGAAACCCAAATCTCGGTTGCGTCAGGCAACATTGGATCTCGTGTCGATCAGAGTCATGGCCACGTCACGTCGAACCACGTGGTCTTGCGACGTTCGTGGGGCGAGGTAGAGGACACGTGACGGGGCAGGCGCTACGCAGGCGTGGACGGTGATGGCCCGGGGGAGAGGGTTTGACGACATGGCGGCGCGTACAGCGACGCGCGGGGAGACCAGACAACACAGAGCGCTCTGTGTTGTCAGTCTCCTTTTTGTCCTGTCTTGGGCGCCACCATGTCGTCAAATTCCCAGTACCAACCAGCCCAAATCCCCATTGAAAAGGGGAAAACACGAAAGAGGAGAGGGGGGAGCGGAGAAACCGACATGCGATAAACGCGCAGGGCAGCGCAAACTAGCGCATCCGCGTTACGGTGATCACGTGGACGCCGTAGCGCCAACACCGGGAGGAGAAACTCATGACGTCATCGTCCACGCTCTGAAAGTAAACAACAAAACGTGAGAATGACGTAGTCATGCCTCTGACGTAGTGGTTCAACGTTTGCCGCTCCAACCCGTCGCATTGACTGCGCTGACGATCGCGCCTCACGTCGCACGCTAGAGTTGGCAGATTTCGGCGACTTGGCTCATTTGAAAGTTTGCTGGCTAGTTTATTAAATATACAGACGGAATTAGATCGTAATATTTGACATGGGGTCTTCCTATATGATACTGAAGAGGGCTGGCATAGTTTTTCTAAATATGAAAAATGAAGCGGAGCTGCCTTCTTAACAATAACAGAGAGCCACATTTCTTACATAAATGCATCTTCGTAGCCTCTCGCAGTCAGTCGGAAGCCCTAACACGATTGGAAACTTTCGCGTTTATTATACTTCGTTTCAGAATACGTTCAGACCAGGGTGTAAGATAGACAGGTGGGGAAACGAGAGCCAAATGAGCGACCGGATTGTGTCCCCCTCGGTTTTCTCTTTTCCTGTGGCGTCACCTATATGGAGCACCGCGAACTCTCAATCCAGGGTGGGCGACCGGTGGCGACCGGCTAAACTGACGGAGATGGTTTCTCGTGGATTTTCAATGGAGGACTGTCGTGCTCTCGGTTTGTTTTGCGCACCCTCCCATCGAGTTCCATGCAAATCCGATTCCAATTTTTTCATCTCGCCACAGCGCCATCTGTCGCTAATCGGGGGTACCCGCAAGCAGACGAGTACACAATCCGGTCACGGCGCTGCGGTAGGCTTCTATGGGCCGTTTTCCCACCTGTCTATCTTACACCCTGGTTCAGACGCAGCCAACGCTTCGAGATAATGCAACCATCTAGCAGCGTCAAAAAGGCAACTGCTCACACTAGGACTTTCCTATTTATGATAGGTTCAGCGATGATAGAACACGTATTTAAACACGACTAACACCATGGTGGTGCGGTGTTTGACACTTTTTGATTGGTGCCATCAGCTCGTAGCGCCGGTTGCGTGTGGAGTTTAAGAAATTATGCACTGATATAAGAAAAAAGTACATCTTAAAGGGCATATATGGGACACGTTTTTCTTTTTTTAACGAAAAATAAATCGCGCAATTTTTAAGAGGTAGACGCAATTTAGGCGGAGACCACAGCACGCTCTAAGCCCCTCCCAGACAGCAGTGGCCCCACCCATTACTAGTGGATCGGCTTGCCTACTCGACTGCTCGGCCGAGCAAGCTAACAAGCCTGTGTCTCCCTTTCGCGACATCAGGTGCGTCTATCCTCCGTTTCACCTTACGTTTAAGCGCAGCGGATGTTACGAGCCATCGGAGCCAATCCAAGGCGGTGTGAGTGTTACGTGACCTTAGAGAGGGGGCACAGCGACGTGTGGAAAGCGCATCACGGGCTACGTCCGCCGAACGGGATTGGCTAAGATAGCTCGTAGCGTCCACTGCGTCCGGACGTACGGTGAAACGGAGTCTGGCGTCTGACACCGCCTGATCGTCGTGCTAGCAGACGCGAGGCAGCTTCCGGCACCGTCTGCCATTTCACCACCGTCTATCCTCGTCCGCCACGCACGTAGGACGCGGACACGAACGCTGCACGTCGGTGTTCGTTTTCGCCTTCGTCCGTCTGCCATTCCACCCCCGTCTAAGAACATTTGCAACGCTCGCAAAACTCGACCATGGAAGCGGCGTTCTAGCGTTCTATCGTGCACGAGCCACGGTTCAATACACTCGTCTTTCAGTGTCTCTCATGCGCGGTAAAAAGAGGCCGAGAGGACAAAGAAAAAAACAAAATGTACGGTCATATCAGCATTATATGTCCTTTTTGCTTTATTTTTGCATGGTATCCACGGGCAAGGTGAGTGAGCGTCGTGACTCACATTGAAAACACGACTTAAATTATTCGCTTTCGCAGGCCAGGTGCGGTGCAAAACTTGGAAGGTTCTTGCCTTTCGAAGTGAAACGATGGGAACATAGACGGACCTTATATTTGAGCCGAAGGCCCGACTGCCTGCAGCCAAATCACTCGAAAATGCTTACCCGTGAAGGTATCTTCTCGGTAGTAAACCATGGTTGCCATCACAACTCTTGCACAATTCAAAGAACCGCGGGGCGGCTTTCACGGAAACCACCATCTTTATTCAGCACCAACATACGCAAAGGAACAAATCAAGCCAGATCCAGCAACATAGTTGACGTGGGGCGCTAGTCTCAGGTAAGTCTCGCTACGAACCTGAGCTCTGAACACCGCTTCCGAAGTCGCAAGACACTAGACTTAGGCTGGTCACGCGACGAACCCTAAGCACCTGCGCGGAGCTTCCGAAGACGCGTGCTTTCGACAGTTGTCTGCTCTAAACTAGGTCAGTCGAGATATTCCTCTAAACACCACGGTGAACGAAACGAGCTCAACGTGCCAAGCTGGTTGAGGACGCCGCAAACGCCTGAAGTCATGTCTGTTATCATTTCCAGCCGAAACGAAAAAGCAATCTGGAGAGATACAATAATTACTCTATCTTGATTATTTGTTTCTCAAACATAATATATATATATATATCGAGCGGTCTAAGCTCGATAGGTCGTGATAAACTTCGAAGTAGTAACTCCGACTGTACGCATCTTTGACTTATTAACTTTTTCCCGGTCCATTGTTTTTATATTTACCTTACTTCACCTATATATATATATATATATATATATATATAGGTATATATATATATATGGATAATGATAAACTTCGAAGTAGTAACTCCGACTGTACACATCTTTTGACTTATTAATTTTTCCCGGTCCATTGTTTTTTATATTTGCACCTGTTTACTTTATTATTACACACATATATATATATATATATATATAGTCAATACAAAGACTGGTATGGCACGGAAAAAATATTTTACAACAAACATTTCACAGGTCGATCATTTATCGAACGAATGATAGTTAATAAAAGCTGCTGAGCTTTGTACGTACCTAACGCGGCCAAAAGCATTGCTTCACTCCCCCCCCCCCCCCCCTTTTCCCTACATTGTGTCCAACTGCGTAAATATTGCAATATTGCTCACTTTTCGTTTGTTCAAACTTTTGCAAAAAATTAAAGCCCTAAATCTTTTTTTTAATGTTTCCTCACTCCTTTTAAGGTGAAACGAGGAATATAATACCACCGCCCGCCTTTCAGGATCTAAAACAAACAAAACTGTACAGAAATCATATGGATTTTGACGTTATATTCCTAAGATATCTTTGATTGTAGAATGAATAAAAATACGCCAAGAGAAAAGGAAGTAAAGGTATTGCGTCGGCCGGGAATCGAACCCGGGCCACCCGCGTGGCAGGCGAGTATTCTACCACTGAACCACCGACGCCAGGTGGGTGTGGAGGAACCTGTATTTACTCCAGCGGCGAGCTGGGCAGGCGACCTAGATCGCAGGGTCGTCCATATTCTGTGCAGTTCCGCCTTTGTCGGGGTGTTGGCTGGTGCCCGTTCCGAGAATGGTTCGTAAGTTTTTTTTCTCTTGAATTACTGTCCGACTTTTCCGACTGATGTGGGAAATGTTCTCCGAAGATAAGAGTTGACAGGTGTTTATTACAAGACTGTCGGGGCTACTTTTGTTTAGACCTGAACGCACAGTCACGCAGATACTAAATAACTATAGGCGAGCGGGCGTTTTCCTCCCTTCAATCAGACCACGCTGAGAAGATGCGTTTGATAAGAGCATTTAAGACTTGAGCGTGTTGGTGATCTAAATTGACTAAAAACGGAAGAAACACACAAGAGGACGGAAAGAAAGGACACAGGTTAATTTCGTGTCGCTTGTCGTTGGTTTCGAGCAATACGTAACCGGAACGAAGCAC
>JAZHYW010020900.1:0-12752 GCA_037355805.1 Ixodes ricinus
AAGTTACCACTGTGGAGCAGGTACAAGGCTAGCGGTTCCGGAACGCGGATGATTAGATTATCACACGGAAATGCATTTAGTGATGACTCTCTGTCCGACGCGGCAACCCCATTATCTTCGGCGCACCTAGCGCTTCACTCGCACGGGGATAGATGGCGCCCAAGTATGGGGCGCCTCCCAAACCAACCGCTTCGGTTGTTTCTCCCAGCGGTGGTCCCGCATTCCTTCGCTCATCGCTTCTTGTTGTATCCCCGGTGGGAAAAAAACACATTTTAGGTGAGGACTCTCTGTCCGACACGGCGGCCACATTATGAACACAGATTTTCGGGCGAGTTGGTTGCTCATGATGTACAGGGGGACAGCGCACCCGCAAAACAGACACTAAAGTTAACACACACACAAAAGAAGGAGGCACTAACGCAGCACTGACTAACAACCCTCTGGTATATTTACACTTTTTCTCTTCTCCTATTTGTAATAGAGACTCAGGGCCAATGAGAATAACTTCTCTTTATCATTTCTTTCAATTTGAAGCTAAACCGAAAACTAACTAAACTGAAATTAATGTAAGGGTAGGTACTCTAATTCTTTTTGTGATAAGGTTAAAGACGGAGTACTAACACAGCTGTCATTATGTTTTGCAATGTTCTCTGCCTCAAAAATATCTCTTGTAAGCTGGTTGTGGTGCTTGCCTTGCACGGCGCAGTTACTCAGCAGCGCTGAGCAGCAACAGTCACGACAGTGAATGCCTAAATGTCAGCAGTCTTAGTTGCTGAATGTGTTCTTGTGTTCACGAAGGCGATCGTTAAAGGGCCTCTGACACGCCTGAAAAATGTTTTTTTCATGCTAGGCGTTGAAATGGCATATCAGGACATTACAAAAAAATTGTTTCACTATAGAGTTGCGTAGTTTTTATAAAAAATAGAATTACGAGGCCCAATTCAAAGTTACCGCCGTGCACTGTGACGTAACAGTGTACCGCAAGGTGTCGGGGCGGTCAGAAGGGAGGCATTGACCTACGTCACTAAAAGTGGGTTCACCGGAAGTCACGTGAGTTTCACTCCTCGTGCTCTCCGCGACCGTGCCTAAGATTTTTTTTTCTGCTCTTTGTGCGAGCGATCGTAGAAGACGAAGTTTCAGTTCCACTAGATCTTTATTGCTGCACCGTTGGTTAGTTTGCGTGCTGTAAAATTTGAGGACGAAGAGTCAGTGGATCGACGTGATGGAGGTCAATGATGAAAGCGTTGCGAGTAAAAGCCAGTGCACAAGTGCATGCCGTCAGTCCGATGATACAGGGCTATACTGGGCGCAAAACAAGCTATCACGTTTTGAAAAAAAAAACATTTTAGAACGCTCGGAGAAATTAGGATTGCTTGCATACGACACGCCCGATCGCATTGCTGAAGGTTCAGACACCGAGGTCGTTGAATCATCGGATACTCTCCGGGCTAAAGATGCCTGCCGTCTAAAGAATACGATCTGGTTTGTGTACCAAGTACAAGTAAACGTCGAGCACAAAGTACGTATTTTGTCTAGAACATGAGTAGAACTTGTTTACTAGGTGCACATGCGGCCGATGTATGTCTCTCGGAAATGCATGCAGTGTGATCTCTTCTTCAGTTGCTGAAATACCTGGACAGTCCCTCACACAGCACCTTCTAGGCATTGTAGTTGATCACGTCAATTCACTGACTCCGCTTCTTCTACCTTTACAGCAACATTAAGCGATGAAAAGCAAATAAAAGAAACCTTGTCTGCTTGGATCGCTCGTGGAAATGCGGAGAATAACAAAAATATTTAAAAAAATATTACACGCGCTCGCGGTAAGCACGAGGAGGGACACAACTCACGTGACTTCCGGCGATGCCTCCCTTCTGACCGCCCCGACACCTTGCGGTACACTGTTACGTCACAGTGCACTGGCGGGAACTTTGAATTGGGCCTCGTATTTCTATTTTTTATAAAAAAAACTACGCAACTCTAATAGTGAAACAATTTTTTTGTAATGTCCTGATACGCCATTTCAAAGTATAGCATCAAAAAAAAAAAGTTTTTTTGCGTGTCAGAGGCCTTTTAAGGCCACGGTCCCACTGAATGTGGCAGTTTAGGTACTTTTTGGCAGGTCATTACTCATCTCCTTTTAAATACTGTTTTGTGGGATTGATGTCGTTCGAAAGGCAATGCAATCCTCTTTCATTTGATATTATGTATGTGTTGGTTTTTACTGTTCATGCGCATTTGTAGCGTTGCGAATATGATGGCGCGGACCCTCACTTGCTCCGCTGGTTCATGTTTTATGAACGATCCATTAAACATAACACGGTTCCAATAGAGCAGTCTTGTTAAGATGATGTCGGAGCAGAATGTAACGGTACACTTTTTTGGTATTTGCACTACTTTGTTTTTTTCATCCCTCCAAATATTGCCCTAAAATTGACATTTTTCAGCACAAATATGTTTTTAATGACAAGCGCTAGGGCAATGAAATTAGCTACAGATGTAGTGCTTATAATTGGTAATATGCAGAAAAAAATTTAATGTTGTGTAAAATTTGTTTGTTTAGATATTTTATATCAAACGTAGCACTTTTTTGTGCTTCGAGTCATGGTACTTCAAATGCCGCCGAGGAAATAATTAAACTATGATAAAATCTTTTATAACATTTAGAGCTACAATGGTTGCCCAAGAGGTGGACGATGGCTTTTTTTCATTTTCAAAGTCATAACGCTCCAGGAGCCCTTCAAACTTACCTGTTTTTGACGCATATCTTTTTTGGACATCAAACAGATTTATTGGCATCTAATAACATTTATTGTTTGGAATAGATATACATTGCGATGTATTAAATTTTCCCAATGATCTTGCTTTGGTTTCTTGATAGGTGTAGAGCTTAGCTAATTTTAAAAACAATTAAAAACTGTTTGGGTGTTTTGTTGCGCTACCTGGCGGATGGCAGACAAACTGCTGATTTCTAATGTTCAAAAAATTTCCGAGGGCGGCGTTGGCGTCTGTATCATCATCAATCTCCGTGTCTTTTTACCTTCACATTTAAAAAATATATTGGAAGATTTACTATCGATAAATGAATGGTTTAAGTACTGGGTCAGGTTAATAAATCTAAGACAAATAATTACACAAGCGTAGCGTGATATAATGTGTTCATTGTTCGATATGATTAAAATCAATAAACAATAAAGACGAAGAGGAAAAGAATACACCCGAGTTTACTTCATGCCTAGAGTCACTAAATAAGCTGCGCTTAAAGTATCGGCACTCCGTTCAACAAAATTGTTTTGGGCGCCGCCATTTTGGGTCTTGTTCAGAGCAAACGCAACTGCCGATCGTCATGATCCAAAAGTGCGACTTCCTCAGCATTAGATGCGGTGCTAGGAAGCTGATGCAATATTGCAATGCTCTGTCGCGGGTTGTTTAAACATTTGTGGAGGACGGAAAAGCGTTTCCTGTGATTTTAGATAAAGCTTCAGATAACTGGCAACCATGATTTTAAGCCACAATATGGCCAAGTGTCGTTACTCTGAACCGTAGCTAATTTACTGGCACAAGCGGGAACAATGAGGAAGAGGCAGGTGTCAAAAGGTAGTGGCTTGTGGAATCCACGGGCCTTACGTCATGGCCCCTCCAGGTATTACAAGCTTCTTGAACAAGAGCATGAATAGTGTCATTAAATAAGCTACGCTTCAGAGTAGCGACACTTGGCCATATTGTGGCTTAAAATCATGGTTGCCAGTTATTTGAAGCTTTATCTGAAATCACAAGAAACGCTTTTTCGTCCTCCACTTTAAACAGTTTGCGACAAAGCAAAGCAACATTACATGAGCTTCCTAACACCGAATCTAATGCTGAGGATGTCGCACTTTTGAATCATGACGATCGGCAGTTGCGCCTGCTCTGCACAAGCACCAAAATGGCGGCGTTCACAACAGTGTCGGGGAAGAGAGTGCCGATACTCTAAGCGCAGCTCATTTATTGGCTCTAGTTCCCACGAAACTCCTTTTCCCTGACTGAAACTGAAAGTAAATATGAATAATACACCATTATTATAGCTTATTTAGTTATAACCAACTACACATAATGAGAGGAGGAAGCGGCCGGGTAGGAGAAACGCGGGTTTTATGTGCGACCGTTCTAACCGTCTCAAAAGAGAGAACGCGCGAGCTTGCGCTGGTTTAAAAAAAGGCATCCAAAGAAAAGAGGCGGCACGCTGTGTTCTTTGTGATTATGCGTCTAATAGCAAATTGTTGTGTGTATGTTTATACAGCCGGAAGTTAGTCTGCCTTAGTGGGCGTCTGGTGTCTCAGCTGTAGATGAGCAATTTAGCCAGTGCGGTACAACCGCAAACCTGGGGTCTTTAACGTGCACCACGCAGTAGTGATACACGACCGCACGCCGGTACGATGCTCTTCCAGATCGAAACGGGCAGGGGCGGGGTGGGTTCTGCAGCGCGAGCTTTCGCTCCAAGTGCTCCGAGCTGGTGTGCGATAGACCATGCACTCGGCAACCGATCCCCCCCCCCCCTTGTGCGTCTAATTTATATACAGGTATAAGTATTTGAAGATCGACGATGGACGTCGATCGTCTCGAGGTAATGTAACGTAATAACATTATATAAATAATAAACTTGTTGAAGGACTGAACGACTCAATTTTTCAATTCTTGGATTGTAATATGGCGGTAGCCTATTGTACTTACTGTTGATGAAGAGCAATATGAGGTGACGAGGTAATGATTAAATGATGAGGCTCTATAAGGACGACGACATTAGTGGGTGTCGAACCACAACGTACAGTGCCAGACTTGTTTCAAGTATCGTGTACCCAAAGACCTTTCTTCACCCGCAACAGAATATGGTAGAATCAATGAGGATGCTGCTTTACAACTGTACGTGAAACAGGAAAACTGCACTGTGCAGAAGTGCGGCTTATTCGTTAATATGAGGGACGGATTTCTAGCAGCATTCCCTGATTGACTACTTGGAAAAAATGGCCTCGTTGACGTAAAGTGTCCCCGTTCCAAAAGATTCTTGAAGCATACTTAAACCGCAAAGGAGTATGAGGCGAAAAATAAGAAAAAGGAGCCTGGTGTGAAAGGTCCAAATCACCACCATAGCTTCTACTATCAAATACAAGGGCAGTTACACAATACACAAAGAGAGTTTTGTGATTTAGTTATATTTACTCTCAAGGGCATTGATATCCAACGTATTCAGAGGGATGACACCTTCTGGTCAACCAGCATAGAGCCTTTTCTACTCAAGTTTTACATGGAAGGCCCGACTTCCGCTGAAATTCCTCACGTAGACGAGTTGTCCGACCGAATAAACTGCCATTACTCCCGATCTGGGAATCTCTCGATCTTCGTTCGTAGGCCATAGTATCATGAGATCGAGGGGTGTGGCTCTTCGTCCGCCGAACATTGCTTCGGCGGGTGTTTTTACCGTGTAAGATGAGACCGTCGCGTGCTGCTGGAACAAGAACCTGGCGATTCTTCACTGAACTGCTTCTTCCGTAAGCTTCAAGAGGGCTTTTTTTCGTTTCGCACACCATCTGTTCTGCTTGCCCGTTAGTTGCAGGATGGTATGGTGCACTAATGTGATGCCTGATGCCGGTTTTTTTTTCTTCAAAAACTTGTTTATTTTATTTGAAGCAAGATTTGGCGCGTTATCAGAGAAAAGTATTTTCGGTAGGGCAAAAGTAGGTAAAAGAGACCGTAGAACGTCAATGACGTGTTCGGACGTCGTGGCAGGCATCGTGTAAACTTCCAGCCACTTAGAGTACGCATCGACCATGACTCCGCAGACGCGGATACGTTTCGCCACCCACCGACTGAATAGTGGATCGTTTTCAGTTACTGTTCATGATGGCGTTGGACTCAAGGAAGACTTCGAGTCTTTCCAGAAAGTTAGCCCAGGTGCCAGGACTTTTGTCGAAAGCGGTAAGTGTTCGAAACGTCGACAACGTCGGTAGCCACGTGCTGTGCTTGACACTGGACACTTACCATTCGCTGAGAAGAAACTTGATTGTTCGTCTGCCACGAGTCGTCCGATATCAGGTCATCACCGCAACACCATCTCCCGACAAAACTGGTCTTCATTGTCCGCATGTCCATAGTTAGCAATCACGTGAACTTATAAATTCCCGAACGCTCATAACTTGCCGTCGCTAAACGCCGTTCATTCATAGCGTCTTCATTGCAAATAAACGTCTTCCTATTTCTTCTGATGGTTTTCATCATATTCCTCCTAAGCTGTACTTATAACATTATGTGTGTCGGTACTTCCGAAAATATTGCAACGGCGTTTGTTTTCTGGGAACTATAATGTAACAACCTTTACAACATCTTCCGGATCCCGTGAAACACAATATTTCGTGACGTTATTTTAGTCGTCATTAAAATGGTGAGGTAAGTATCGTAAATCGCGAAGCAGTTTACTTGACGTCCGCTTCCACTGGTGTCTTGGAAGATTGAGTCTACTGAGCGTGCATTCCTGCAGAAGAAGTTTTTATTGATAGAATATTGACACGTCAATCAACATTTGATTCCTTCTTGGTAAGATTTATTGCGAAAGCCCGTTACAACCGCCGAACCGCATCTCCCTATATCAGAGAACAATTTATACCCAGCCTGACATTCTCGCATACATCCGTTTGCTGGGCCACGCAAATTGAGCCAGCTGAGCACAGCTGGCAGCGGCGCGAGCAAGGCCACGAGGGGAACGTGATGGTGCTCGAGCCATCCCACTGTGAACCAATGTTTCGGCCACCCCACGGGTGCGTGTCGCCATCTATTGGTTGAACTAACGCCTTGTTCAAGATGGCTGCCGTGGGACCGCAGCCTAGTACACCTCGGTCTTACCTATGTCCAACGGGGAGGGATGGCGCCCAGGTATGGGATTCCTCCCAAACCGACCGCTCCGGTTGTCTCTCCAAGTGGTGCTCCCGCATTCTCTCGCTCACCGCTTCTTGTTGTACCTTACCGCCGCCACGCCGCCACCAAGTCACCAGAGTCCGTAAACCTGTGTTCTCTTCCTTCTTCTTTGCTTCGGGTTACGGCTCACCTTCGTGCACGATAGTTGCACCTGTGTTGACACAGCATGAGAAAGCAAAACACGAGGTCAGCCAGTGGCCACACACCACCACCACCACCACCGCGAAAAAGGCGAGCACGCTTCGCCGCCGACACCGTGGCCGCCGATGAGGGACCTCATACCTCAGCGCTCTCCTCGGCAGCGCGGAACTAACTACTCCTGGTTCGAGGCTAGCTCCCAACACGATCTGGTCGCTCGCTCCCCGCGTGAAGAGCAGCCAGAGTCATCACCTAAATGTGTTTCTTCCGGGGGAATGGGCTAAAGCGCACCCAGCTCGACGCGCGTGGAGCGAAAGCTCGCGCTGCAGAACCCAGGGGTCCTGGGTTCGAGCCCCACCCTGCCCGTTTCGATCTGGATGAGCATCGTACCGGCGTGCGGTCGTGTATCACTACTGCGTGGTGCACGTTAAAGACCCAGGTTAGCGGTTGTACTGCACTGGCTAAATTTCTCATCTACAGCGAGTGACTCGTCGCAGCTTTAAAATGGCTGACCAACTACACGCTGTATGAATATCCCCCCCCAATTATTGTGTTTCTTCCACCGTAAATTATCATCGCCTTCCGCTTCTCCTAGCTTTTCGCGCGCTGCACGAGTGGTAACTTTGGTGCGCCCCCAACTTTCCCACGTGCTTCAAGTCGTTCTAAAAAGAGTTGATTTAGTGGTTTTCAATGAAGCTCTGTACGTTTCTAGTTAAAACCATATGTATATTTTTACCTAATTAAAATGAATTAACGAACGATAATGAATTAGCCGACTTATCGTAAAGATGAGCCACCCACATAATGTCACGCCTGGCTGTATAACTCATCTGCTCAAACCGCACAAGTCCAACTTTCACGGCTTTTGCCAAAAACAAATCTGTAAAGCTTAAAAGAAGCACCGTGTGTATATATATATATATATATATATATATATATATATATATATATATATATATATATATATATATATATATATATATATATATATATATATATTATCTATATATGGTGTTTTTTTATTCTTGCGCAATTTCTTTAAAAAGCCATGAACTTTCCCCACTCATGCGGTTTGTTGCGGTGACTTACTACGCCCAGGGGGACATTAATCTGGGCGGCCCAATCTTTTTAGCGATGACAAGTCGGCTAATTAATCAAAGATTCACTAATTACCTTTTTAATTAGTCAAAATGAACATGTGGCTCCAATTAGAGAGCACCTTGCTGAGCGTCGTCCAAAACCCCTAAGTCGTTCGTTTTCAGACAGACTTTCAGCGCGTGAGAAATAGTGGTACACCTAAAGTTACCACTCGAGGATCAGGTACAAAGCTAGAGGTTCCGGTAAGGCGCCCGCGCAATTTTTGCGTCTCTTATCAATTTTAGCCCCAGCCATTGTACCTGCCCCCACGAGTGGTAACTTCAGCGCACTACTGCGCTTCTCAAGCCTCTCAAAGTCTTTCTAAAGCCTGACTGATTTTGGGGTTTAGACGACGCTCAGCAAGTTTCTAGTTGGAACCATATGTCTATGTTCACCTAATAAAAAAGTTAGTGAAGTGAATTTTAGTTATTGGCACGACTTATCGCAGAGATTGGCTACCCACATAATGCCCCCCTGGGCGAATAACCCACTCGCACAAACCGCATAGGAGTGCCAACTTTCACGGCTGTTTTTAAAACAAATCTGCAAGAATAAAAAAAAAACACCCGGTACGTATATATATATATATATATATATATATATATATATATATATATATATATATACACACACGTGTACATATATATATATATATATATATATACGCTCCCTAGTGATACACGCGCCGTCCGGAAAGGTCATTCAGCGTGCGTTGCCATGGTGATGGTTCGGCGATGCAGGAGACGGCCTTTATGCTGCGGAAGAACACCGCGGCGCGCAGCGATACGAGGTGAGCGCTGAGTTGCGTCCGCATAATTTTTCGATGGCGGTACGCGAACAAATAGAGTTTGAAATAAAGAACTTAACGTAGAAGGCTGGTTTTCTCCAGCGCCTTATAATTTGACTAGCCTGACACAAAAAGCGTGTTTTTTGGCCATCCCGCGCCCTGTTTGTTTATCCGTAACATGGGTCACAAAGTATCAAACTGCAAACACGTTCACCCGTTAGCATTCAAGTACCAAGAAAAAATGTTTAACCAATATGCTCTCCTGATTTTATCTGTGGCGATTCCTTCTTCTACGGGTAGTCATCTGGATTGCCTGTGGAATTACCCCCGTTCTTGTTTGCTTTGCAATTATCTCAGTTGTATGACAGCTTAGTAGTACAACTTCACATTTCACAGATCGCTTGCACGTCTGTTCTTGTCTACGAATAGGCTTTCTGTAATTAACTTCTAGTAAATTTTAGATTAATCCCTTGTATGTTTTAGAAACAGCTTGCTCGTGGAATTGAGCTATGGTCGTCCTAGGTTCCTCCTAGGAGCCTATAACGACCATCTTATTACTTTTGTAGCAGCATCATGAGCCCCATCTTGGAGCCTAGGACGACCTCGGCTTTCTAAGGGCCTCCTATAGAAAATACGCCACGGACATCATATTGCCCCTGATGTAACATCCTACGGTTATCCTACTTTCAGTTGGACTTCATCTGATATTAGAACTGCCATGAGCTAGGCTTCCCATAGGTCGTCCTTACAGGTCAGTAGACCAACAATGTCTGTAGGATGTTCGTTAACCAATATTTTTAGGAGAGCCCTAGGAGAATGATAGGAAGATGTCAGCGCTCATGACATCCCTAGAGAGACCTTATGCTTTTTCTAGGGATCGTTTTCTATATAACGTCTCTAGGGTGTAAGAAGGTTTTTTTTTTCTTTTTTTTTTTTTTTGTAAGGGCGTTTTGGTTGTAAAGGAGATAAGCGCTACCCGGTAAGCAGCCTAAGGCTTAAAGCTCGTTCACATTCGCGGAAACCTCTCTTACCACAAACCGAATTTACTGCGCAGAAAAAAAACCGCGCGTTGACATTTGTTGCCACAATGTGTATGATACGTACCGCTCACCCCAATTTTATTCCACAAATCTTTTTGTGAGCACTGTCTTCGTTGTTCAGATGCCTCTTGTCGAATAGGTTGAATAATTTAGTCTCGATGGTCAGAATGAGTATTCCTGCCGACACAACCACCAGCGAGACGGCGCCATTTGCACAACTTGGGAACTCTGACCATTCCGGCGAGCAATCCCAACAACTCGGGCGACTCGGCCGACATGTCACCTCAGCACACGCGAATTTCATCAATTTTCATCCTTGCGTTCTGATTGACTGCGGCGGCGTGAAAACTTTTTTGCGCGGAAAAAATTGCTCCCCAGACCGATTGCTCTCGCGGTTGAATATTCCTTCACCGGTGAAGGGATTCCGTCTTGGCGTGAATTTCCCCGGCGGATGTAAGTATGGATTTAGGGAGAGCAGGAAGTGGACAGTAGCATCTATGGGCTTGTGTGCTGCCAGGGCCCCTCTCACAACGTTGAGCTCGCCTTCCACAACCTCCAAGTTCTGCTTCCGTGTTTGCCCCTTCGCATGTGGCTTGAGTCAATACGCTTTCTCTTGGGTAGCTTCTCGCCGTCAGCTGCCTCGGGAAGGACCAGCAGCAGCGGTCTCGGCAGCAGCCGGTGATGCAACAATAAGCTTCAAGCTGCTTTGGGCGTCCGCGCTTCTCTCTGCTGCTAACTAAATTACAAATAGCGCTAAGACAAGGACAGACGAAGAAGTGGACAGGACAGGCGCTAACTCACAACTGACCGTTTTATATACAACGATAAAGAAGAAGGTGAAGGAAGTGGCTCGTCTTGAAAAAAAATAAGAAATAATTCTATTTCTCCTGGGCACTCTATGAAGGTTATTTATACTAAAAATTTAGTATGTATAACCAACTAGCCCGCCATAATATTTTGATTCTTTGCTGCCGGTTGAATCATGTGTGCCACCGTTAAATCGGTGGCCTCCATGTTGCTGAAACTCCCAAAAAATAATGTAAATTATTAGGCGGTTGCGCTCACACCTATCAATTAATATCGCTATTTTCAAACAATTACTTGCGCAAACCTAACATGTCCCTGAGGAACTGCAGTTGGTCGAGGATATGGCCAAACCTTAGGTTTTAAGGAAGCTGCAGTGCCACTCTTTTCTGTCTCTTCTCGTCATTCATTTTTTCCCGGAAATCGTCCCTGAGGTTCTTCCATCGGGATTAGACCTCAATCACTGTCACTGAAATATAAAGTCGTATACAGCGTGATGTTGATGGGAAGACCGATGATGCTGGACATTTAAATGAACGTAGCGCGCGTTGCGCATGTTTCCGTTTTCGATAGCGGTCGTAATACAGTCGACCCAAAAGAGGCAAGAGATTTTCCTATAGTCGGTGATCCGCATCGAACACAAGCTTATTGGCTTTGATAACAGCAGAGACTTTTATCAAACGCCGAATACGATACCGATACGATACCGGCATACGGTCCGGGCGCGCGCTTTAAAAGCATGCTACAAAGTGGTAGCGCGAGCTCCGCTAAACCGGGCTATCGTTTACGATCTGCTGAAACTCTCTAATATCGTACCCGCAACCAGCGCCCTGCGACAGGCAACGAGCGGGGGCGGGAAGCGCAGCATCGAACGCTTCTAAATTTAGGGTAGACTTTTTATGCCATTTCAAAAGCGCGCTTCGCATAGCTTTCGCAAGTGCTGAATGTTCCGATATCCGCGCGCCCACACTTTGATTTCATTCGCAACTTTCTGCGATGGTGGTACCGCGGTGTGAATCGCGCTCCCTAGCTCTTGGATGATTGAATTCACAATAAATGTGCCTGCCTACACCTTCCTGAAGTGAAAAAATAAGGTAAGGCTCTAGTAAAGCTAGTATATAGCAAAACTATAATTACTTACGCGTCGCAGACCAGCCTCGTACTGTTATTATACGACGATCATCTAGATGACAGCCATTTTGATGGGAACTAGCGCGCCCCCTATAGGTCATAAAAGACGCGAATAGCGTTCGAAGCTTGTCCTCAAGTAAAGGAAAGCAGACAGACATTGAGTTGCAAGGAGAAAAAGTACAAAGGCGAGCTGGTTATGTAACATTTCTTATGTAATGTCAAGTGCTTGGTCACGGGCCATGGGCACTGCTGTTCTTGGCTTACTGCAATCGCAGGGAACACCCGGTGCAATTGTTTACATATCAATATAAGTCGCTTTGAAATATTTATTTTACAAATCAGGACCCCTGACCAGAGACGACGGAATTACTCGATTATTAGGGAAAGGGGGAGGGGGGGGGGGGGGGGGGGCTGGCAGAGTTATTTTTGCCCCTCGGGGTCCGTATTGTTTAGATTAAAATTTAAAAATATCTAGGGGGCGGGGGGGGGAGAGGAGCGGCGACCGCCTCTCTCTGTTTTGACACCACTGCCCTTGACTTTTGCTGAATAATTCAAACGGTTAAACAGTGTAAAAACGCTAAAACCCGCAGCAGTGCAGTGGTTTCATACCGGTCTTGTCGATCACTTTCACGGCCTCAGTCAGCTCTTCCCAGAGTTTCTCTTTGGTCCCACTGTTCCTAATTTTTTTGAGCTGCGTGTCCCAAAGAGCCGACGCTTCGACACTTCACTGATAAGCAGTTCATTGAACTGGTCACGATACATTTTGTCTT
>JAZHYW010020902.1:0-12729 GCA_037355805.1 Ixodes ricinus
CCTTTAAGGTGGCACCCTTCAAGAGTTTTGTAGCGTGAGCTACACTGGCCGAAGCTGAGCAGTTTCGCGTGGCTCTCATAATGAGCCATGCTCCGTGCTGCAGCGGCGAGGAGCAGTGACGTCACACGGCGCACAACTGGTGGGGCGGCGCCGCCGTCGCCGCGGCTCCGCCATTACCGCGCGCGCCTCGCCGGTCTGCGCAAGCGCAGGAGCAGTGACCTCACACTGCGCACAGCTGACGTGCCGGAGCAAGGAGCCGCGACCGCCGCGGGCTCCGCGCCACGCGCGCGCCTCACCGGTCTTCGCATTCGAGACGTCATGGCCGCAGCAGACAAACTGGCGCCGCCGCGTCCCCAGCCTGTCCGCCTCCACTTGCGCAGTAGCCAAGTCTGACGCTGCACCGGAGCTGCTTGATAGCGCCTCTCCCTTTTGTGCGCATAAGCTCACGCTACGTATATCCAGCTTAACGAGCTAAGCCACCGCAATTTTTTTATTGGAATGGTGCATACTCCCTCCGGAATGTTAATGTGCCGAACGATCTCGCACGCGCGTATTTAGTAGCATTGCAATAAACAATGAAAGGTTCGTTATTTATTTAAAATGCAAGCATTGGATGCCATTTCATACACCAAGTCCTCGCTTCTTCGAAGCAACATCTCATACCACTTTCAGACGAGGAACACAAACAAATTTTCTGCATGAACGAGTTTCATCAGAATTTTAATTTTTTCAATGCCGTGCAAGGACGCGTCAATGCAGAGTTAAATTAAGAAAAATAAAACAGATTCGCTATTGAACGATTTTCGGAGCTCTCAGTCACAGTAGCTGCCGAGCTGCCTACTTAACGGTGCCATCAGACACAATAAAGAGCACAGCAGTAAAACAAAAGAAAACAGCATTACTCTAGTTCCCTATTTACAAATGGTATTTGATTGCTTCACCCTCTAAAGTGCATTATCTGAAATAATTTTAAAATAAGCTGCACTTGTGCATATTAAAATACAAATACAAATGTTCTACTCGTCTTCGCATCCATTTTGTAAGTGAGCACGCGGCCCCAGAATCACGCACACGACATATTGACACTTCAACTTCCACGTTGTATCTCTGCTTCACGGCACAAGGTTTGACTCAATTAATAGAAGTGCCTCTGCTCGAAGTTTTGCCCAGTAAGCATCCTGAAATTCACGTTCTGATAATACACTACTCAGTTAAACGTTGTTGAAGATGCGCAAAAAAAGACAATGACTGGTATAAAAAACACCCAGACAACAGATAAGCGCCGACTCAGAACTCACCTGTTTTTGAAGGAAGAAGAAAAAGTGAAGAAGTACCATTGGCGGGATTAGCTTCAGCGAAGGCCACACAGGAACAATGGCCTCACGAGCTCGAGGGGCAGCCGAATTAAGCCACGCTGAAAATTATATATAAAACAAAAGTGAAAGACGTTTACTAATTACATGTAACGCCGAATTAGAGTTCTTGAAGAGGAGGAGGGCAAGGTACAGAAAAGAGGGTATGCCCCTCCTCCTCATCCGTACCCCTTCCCTACTCCTCTCCTGCGACCCTCCCATTTAGCGGAAAAATTTCACTTAATTTCCCGCTACATTTAGCAGAAAATATCTCCTGCTAAATTTAGTGGCATAAATTTACCCATAATGCAACTCCCGGTGGTCACGAGTGACTTCTCTCGTGACCCTCGTGACGTCACATCTGACGTCATTATTCAATACATCCCATTACGCAACGCGCAGTTACGCCGACGCCGACGGCGACGGCGACGCCGGCAGCGACGCCGGCTGCGACGCCGACGCCACTCAAGGCGGAAACGGGCGCGAGCTGCGCTCTAAAAGGCAATGTTATTTGCTAAAGACACTGAGGGCTGACTGACACATCGCTCGCCCAAACTAAGGTTGTTAAAAGCTTTGAATGTTTCCTCGGTGTGTTTGTCACAATATTTGCCTATTTTCTTTTTTAAGGATGGTGTAAAAGATCAGACTTGACAGTGCAGGGGTAGGCGACCCTCTGCTCTTGTACACCATTAAAAAACGAGGTGTAATAGGCAAATATTATGAAAAACACACCAGGGAAATCATCGAAGCATATAAAATCCGTAATTTGGGCTAGTGAGCTGTCAGTCAGCTGTCGCTTTCTTTAACGAAGAAGAATTTGTTTGTTTCTTTTGTATGTTTTTTTAATTCTCATTAGTCAATTTGAGTTCCCCTCGAGCTCGTGTGCCCCTGTTTCTGTGTGGCCTTCGCTGAAGCTGATTCCGCTGGTTATACTCCTTTATTTTCCTCTTCCTTCAAGTACAGCAGAGTTTTGAGTCTGCGCTTGTGTGTTGTCTACGTGTTTCCCTGTTTCCCGTGTACCAACTTGCCCAACTGATTACCCTGCTATTTCAGTTATTGTCAAATCTGAACCATTTCGAAGAAGGACAACGCAATTGAAGCAAACTAACTAATGACATCAACCTTAGTATTATAGGTACCCTGTTTCGTTTAAATTATGCTGAAAATAAAATGAACTCGGTAAACTAAAATATTTTGTTCAATCACAACTTCAAAACTGTGTGCTGTATTGAGTGGTCCTAATCCTCCTCATGGTGTCAGAACAACAATATAAGATACATGTAACCCGGACTTCAAAAATAACGCAAATCATGAGTGCAACTGCATTCACAAAAAAGTGCTCCGCTTTTTGTTTTGTGATGTGGAAATCATTTTATAAGACATTCAAAAAGAGTCACTCTCAACAGTTTGACATCGGCATTTAAGATATTGAAAGAAAGCATATCAGCGCAAAAGACCCGAACTTGTTGTTCCGCTTCGAGTGAGCGCTCTCTTGGGTGGTGAATTCTTTCCGACTTTCGTAGAAGTTCACGGACAACCCCGCCGTTAAGATTTTTTCAGTCCTCTTAACCAAAATGTGTCTTCCTCGGCTAATTTAGGGCACCAGTAAGCACCAAGAATCCACGAAAGAAACAAACTTTGCCTTCTTTGTCCAGAGTTCGGCTATCTTTGGTCCTAGTTCCCCAAACAAGTACCAAACTTAGGCTTCACTGTTTGTAGTTTGGCTGTCATCCGTAATTTTTGAGCAGAAATCGCCAAACAAGATCCAGGTTTAAGCTTCATTCCTCGTAAAATGTTAAATATCGCAAAAGAGACGAGGACAAGTAGGAAACACGAACAGAATAGAGATGCACAAAATGTCGGCTGATTAATTGCAAGAAAATCCAAAAACTTAAACACTTGATTTTAATTCGCAAATATTTCTTTTTTAATGGGGGATGACAGTTGACAACATTTTGCCTTTTATTTTACAAGCATTTCTAAGGGTTCGGCCAGCATTATATAGAGTGAAGGTATAAACCTCGCGGTAAGTTCACTAATTCGCTAAATTTGTTTAATTACCTCTTTATTGATCCGTTTCTAGGTCACGTTACAATTGCAATATTGAGGGTAATTACTCTCACTTAAAGATCGTGTGTTTTAGAAATGCGAAATAATAATGTATTTTTAGATAATATTTCATTAATTCTAGCGGGGTTTTTTTATCGCGTGATTTAACAATTGCGCGCGAAAGAGTTTATCAAGTCTTTCCCGAAATGACCCTTTGAAGATTGAAGTAGTTTCAGTCGTGTCGTCACTAACTCGCCAGCGCTTTCTTCGAGTTTGCTCCGACCACTCAAGTGACGACGTGACGTACACGACAGCGTCACTCTTCCAAGCGTCATTGTGTGCAGAGCTTTATACGCTCTTTTTACTTTTAATCTTTAAATCAAGCGAAAACAAAGGGAAAATAATAATAAAGTAATTACTCAAAAACCATTAGCATTTCGCAAATAATTGAAATTGGTTTGGCCTCTAATACTGCAGACTGCCATTAACGCTCCATTTCCAACATGATCCCTAAAACAAATAAAGAGAGGTAATTAAAACACTTTTGAAGAAGTTAATGGGGCATAACAATTATACCCTAACCCAATTTCCGCCGAGCCTAATAAATACATTATGAAGAGTGCACTCTCTAAACCTCATCTCTTTTTTATTTAAATAGGTTCAAGATAAAGAAACGCCTAAGTTGCCTGTTTATATAAAATACACATTTTTTAAATGAGCCATGAAAACTACATAATGAGGTATGTGCAGAGTGAGTTATAAGGCGAGAGAAACTAATAAAAAGCTAATAGTCACCATAAATCTGTTAATGAACATTATATATTGAAAATAAACATATGGTTCCAACTAGAAACCAGCTGAGCGTCATTGACAACCAGTGATATTAGTAAATTTAAAAACACTTTGCGCGCGTCAAGAACGCAGTACTGCACCAAAACAACCAATCAAGCAACAACCACAAGGCTGGTGGTGGGAAAGCGCGAATGATAAGGATTGGAAAAAACGCGCGGCACGTCATCGCAATGTAAGACTAGCTTCTTTTGCCCGCGTGGCAAGTTTAGTGCTCCTCAGTGCTTTCCCGATTGCTCCACGCCTTTAAAACTAACTGATTTAGTGACTTCAATGTCGGTCGAACAGTTTTTAATTAGAACCATATTTTTATTTTCACAAAAAATGTAATTAACATATTTATTTAGTTATCCGTCTTATTGTGGCAATTTTTCCTTTTATAATATGTCCATCTGGCCTGTAAAACACCTGCACAAACCGCTTTAGTATAGCTTTCACGGCCCTAAAAGAAATATCCTGCATATACTAGCAGCCTATATACGACAATAACCACTCGAAACTTTGCACAAAACTGTTCAGTGGTTATCAATGTATTGTACTAGTGACTGTTTATATAGATAGATAGATAGATAGATAGATAGATAGATAGATAGATAGATAGATAGATAGATAGATAGATAGATAGATAGATAGATAGATAGATAGATAGATAGATAGATAGATAGATAGATAGATAGATAGATAGATAGATAGATAGATAGATAGATAGATAGATAGATAGATAGATAGATAGATAGATAGATAGATAGATAGATAGATAGATAGATAGATAGATAGATAGATAGATAGATAGATAGATAGATAGATAGATAGATAGATAGATAGATAGATAGATAGATAGATAGATAGATAGATAGATAGATAGATAGATAGATAGATAGATAGATAGATAGATAGATAGACAGATAGACAGACAGACAGACAGACAGACAGACAGACAGATAGATAGATAGATAGATAGATAGATAGATAGATAGATAGATAGATAGATAGATAGATAGATAGATAGATAGATAGATAGATAGATAGATAGATAGATAGATAGATAGATAGATAGATAGATAGATAGATAGATAGATAGGATAGATAGATAGACAGACAGACAGACAGACAGACAGACAGACAGACAGACAGACAGACAGACAGACAGACAGACAGACAGACAGACAGACAGACAGACAGACAGACAGACAGACAGACAGACAGACAGACAGACAGACAGACAGACAGACAGACAGACAGACAGACAGACAGACAGACAGACAGACAGACAGACAGACAGACAGACAGACAGACAGACAGACAGACAGACAGACAGACAGACAGACAGACAGACAGACAGACAGACAGACAGACAGACAGACAGACAGACAGACAGACAGACAGACAGACAGACAGACAGACAGACAGACAGACAGACAGATAGATAGATAGATAGATAGATAGATAGATAGATAGATAGATAGATAGATAGATAGATAGATAGATAGATAGATAGATAGATAGATAGATAGATAGATAGATAGATAGATAGATAGATAGATAGATAGATAGATAGATAGATAGATAGATAGATAGATAGATAGATAGATAGATAGATAGATAGATAGATAGATAGATAGATAGATAGATAGATAGATAGATAGATAGATAGATAGATAGATAGATAGATAGATAGATAGATAGATAGATAGATAGATTATTTAGTGCCGGTCAACAGCCGTGAGGCCTACAGGACAGTACACTTTGTCATGTTTCGCACAGTGGCGTTAACAATAAAAAGGTTATTACATAGGACAGTGTGGTTGCTGAGGAGCACAATAGAAATCAATCTGACGCGTCATCAAATCCTAGTTAGTTTAAAATAAAAATGGTTGCCACGGGCACACTAAGATAAAGTCAAGTGAATATGTCATCTTGTAAAAACATTGAATTGTATGTATCTTGTAACCGAGTCATTGGACACTTTGAATGAATATCTGTATAAAATGTGTGAATACATTTACACGCCTTCCCAGATGGGACACGGAAGCACAATGATGACAACAACTCGTCGCAATCAAGAGTGCCATGCACAACTTTTCTCAAAAAGTTCATATCATGTGCAAGCCTCCTGTCGTGAAGAGACTGGAGGGTCGTGTCTGCTAATACCGAGCTATAGCTGTAAAAACGCCGACGACCAATGTGCCTATCGTATACAATACGAATAAATTTCCGCTGTACCTCTTCGATTACATTGCTGTAGCCGAGAGAAACAAAGTTCCATATTACGGATGCGAACTCTAAACGCGGCCGGACAAGTGAACAATATAAAGAAAGAACTAAATGAGGGCTTCTGAATTTTCTAGTTATCCGTGACACCGCACCAAGACATCGCAGGCCTTGATTAACTATCTGTGACACATGTTGATGAAAAAACAGCCTGGAGTCCACTTGAACACCAAGATCCCGTACAAGAGATACACGCTTTATGTGCCCTCCGGAAAGGTTGTAGCTGAACACTATGCTCTCGTGTTTCCTGCTGATTGACATGACTGAAGTCTTCTTGAGATTAAGTTGTAGTCTATTTGTTATGTACCACTGCTCAATTGAACATACGTCGTTTTGTAACAACAGACAATCCTGTACATTCTCTACCCTCCTGAACAGCTTCAAGTCATCTGCGTACAATAATGCTTTGGAGTGCAGCACCTGCGACGGCAAGTCGTTGATGAACACTAAAAATAACAACGGCCCAAGGTTAGAGCCCTGGGGCACACCAGATAATGATAAAATAAAAGTGTTTAAAATGGCGTCACAACTAAACTGTTGAAAGTCAGTCCCTCGTTTGTGTTTTCTACGTATCCTCGTCTCTTTCGAGGTCTTGAAACAATTTTTACTACGGACCGACAAGCTCAAACCAATTTTAATTCGCTTCTTCATCGAACTTTCATTGGCCTCTTTGGGCCTAAATTTGCAAACACGTGATTTTTTTTATTTATTTATTTATTTCAGTACCCTCAAGGCCTGAGGGAATTACAGAGGGAGGGGCAAGTAACAAAACATGATACAAAAAATGAGAATAAATACAAAAATTTATAAAAGAGGAAAAGCTGTCAGGTGCCTGCTGACAAAAATGGCTGGTTAATGCACTTCTAAACGAATCAAAAGATGATATCGATACTAAAGATGCGGGAAGCTGGTTCCACTCCGATGACGACCTGGGGATAAAAGAGTCGAGGTAGGTGGAGGTGCGACACTGGGGAATTCCGACCTTATACTGATGATCAAGGCGAAAGGAGATGTGCGGGGAGGGAGAAGAAGTTTTTTTTTTAAAGTAGGGATAAAGTAGAAAATTTTATGAAAAAGCGATAGGCGAGACACTTTACGGTGCAGAGAAAGAAGGGGCAAAGATAAGTTAGACTTCATGGATGACACACTGGCTGAACGACGATAATTACAAACGATAAACCGCGCGCCACGGTTCTGAATGGCTTCAATGTTAGATACGAGCGTGGTGTGACCGGGATCCCAGATTGCTGCAGCGTGCTCCAATTTAGAGCGTACCAGGGTTTTGAATAAAAGTAATTTCAGTGACACTGGTGCTAAAGTAAAATTCCGTTTTAAGAAACCGAGCATGGAGTTAGCGTTAGCGGTGTTATGATCAACGTGAAAGTTCCATGGCATGTTATTTGTAATATGAACTCCAAGATATTTTAGCAAGTTACGATTTCCAAGAGGAGGTACCAAGGGTGTATGAAAGTGGTGATGAGTTACGTCGAGATACACGCATCGCTTTCCATTTGTTAATGTTAAAAGACATACACCATGCGTTGCACCAGTCCAAAATAGTGTTTAAGTCAGTCTGAAGAAGTTGAACATCCGAGTTATTAGTTATTTCTGCGATAGATGACACAGTCGTCCGCAAACAAACTAACAAGAGAAGACAGATTCTGAGGTACGTCATTTATATAGATTAGAAACAATAGAGGACCTAAGATGGAACCCCTGAGGAACGCCTGAGGTGACGAAACTGAGGGGAGAATTAGCTTGATTAGTGAAGACAAATTGAGATCGATTTGTTTGAAATTATTTAATCCAGGATAAAACGGTTGGGTCAATGTTATGTTTACTAAGTTTGAGGAGTAGAATCTTGTTGGAAACTTTGTGAAATGCTTTGCTAAAATGAAAAAATATTAGACCATCTTCCCGAGAGGAACCATGGGGTGATGAGGAGCATCGCGGATCGTAATTAATTTATTCCTTCTTGACTGATTTCTTTTGGCCGGCCGGATTTGGGCTGTGTTGCCACGAAGACGGCGACCACTATCGATGTTACGGGGCTTTCCCCTCAGGTTCGTTAAGGACTTGCTCACCTTAGTGCGAGGCGGGTTGGGCAGCCCCCGGAGTAGTCGCTGTGCACGAGAAGTGTTATCTTTTTGTTTTGTATACGAAGGCGACTGCTGCTTGGCGCACCCCCCGTGGCCGATCGAGTTTCGACTGAGGGGCTCGCTGTGGCGCCTCGAAGACGACGATGGCGACCACTGTCGAAGTTACGGGGCTGTCACATCGGTCCATTGGGAACTTGACGAATGTGGCTGCATACACCCTGTCGGCCCATTGAACGGGGAGCAGCACTTGACTCGAGGATTCAAACATAATGGCCAATTCCTTCCCGAAGGCGAGAAGGGCCGAGGTTTTAAAAAGCTCATGACGGGGCGGGAAGGGGCGATTTTTGCTTGCCTCTGGAGCGGCCGTAAGGAAGTTCGACGGAGATGCGAACTTCCCCCACTTGTACATAAAGGGGTACAAACTTTGTGATGTAAATTAATGTCTTGAAATCGGAAACCCCAAGGCCTCCATTGTGCACCAAACTACCAAGCCGCCAGCCAAGAAGGAGAACTAAGTGTTATGATGTAGAAGAGGACGACGTCTGGATGCGCCCAGATATCGTTCTCAGAACTGGAGGGTGAGTGACATGGCGGCCGTTCTGCTCTGGTGTATTTAATACAAAACAGATTCTCTAAAGCTTCATTAACTCGACTCATCACAACATGACACCAAGAAAATCTACTGCCGGTCTGTAGGCGTTACACAGAAAAAGGAACGAAATAGGTTACTTGTTACTTACGAAATAAAGGAAGGCGTTACCCACCCACATTACACCAAAGGTTAAAGGAATGTGGCACCGTTACCTTTACCGACAAAACGTAACACATGCTACGTTTGAGTTACTTTTTATTTAAGACTTAACGATAGCAGCGCTTTTTGTTCTTTTATTGGGCGACAGCGCTCTTCGACACTGTGGTAGAAGCCGTGAGCGTCGGGGTTTCGGTAAACAGGGGACTTTGAGCGCGGGGGAAATAATGACATTCTATAAATGAGAGCAAAAATAAAAAATAAAATTATAATAATGTGTGCTTTTCAACCTGCCCAACAAAACTATAAAATAAAAAAGTGGTCCAATGAGACCGAAAAAAATCATTTTTATATTTAGGTCTAAACAATTTGGCGTAAAGTGTAATGAGCGCAATAATTAATGATTCAGGGCTCTGTTCCTGTTTTCAGCTTTAGTCCAGACACAGCCAACGCTACCAGCTAATTGGACTGATGAAGCAGCTTCAAAGTTGCAAGTCACTGGTCCTTGTTTGCTTATGAATGTTTCGGCGGTTAGAGAACACGTACACAAACACAAAGTACCGTGATGGTGCCAGTTTGAAGCTTGTTGCGCCAGCCGAGCTACGAGCTGACTGCAGTAAACGAAGTATAAAACAGGAAAAAAAATGTAATTATACATTTTTGGGGGTTTGCAAAGAAGATAGAACGAGTAACGGAACTACGTTTCCCGTTACCTGAAAATTAGTAGCATAAGTATATTACCCGTTACCATTTTTAAACAAAATGCAATGAGTACGGTCTTAGGTTACTGGAAAAAAAAGTAATGCGTTAGCGGTTACGTCGTTGCGGGTATATACGCGTAACCGCCAACCCAGGTGGAAAGCCTTCTTGTCACACTATGAATTCCTCAGCGTGTTCAAAAGGCTAACCTTCTAATATACACTGAAATATCATATTTAGTATTGATAAAGAGACAAATTCTTTCCGTCACTACAAACTTGAGCATGGGAATATTTCACGCTCGATACTGAACTGCCCGATTTACACCCGGTTTTTTCTTATTTTTTTATGTCAATTTTATATATATATATATATATATATATATATATATATATATATATATATATATATATATATATATATATATATATATATATATATTTGACCGTTAGACTAAATGCTTCGCTACAAGGGAATTTTTGTATGTTTCCCTGAGGGCAGTGCATTTTTGTCTTGTTTATTGACTGATTAATTGCTTCACTCTTGGGAAGATATGTGAAATCTCGTGCCACGAAAGTTTCCCCAAGATTTCAAAGTAACAAAAATAAATTTGTTTTCTATTAAAGCGAACATAAATAAACAATAAATTAAAAAAAGCTTCAATTTTCACCAACTTGACTGCCATGTTCTCCTTAATCCGCGCGGGATTTCATCACAAGAACTTGTTACTTTTTATTTCGCAGATTGGCTGTTCTAGAAAACATTTATTTTTGGTTTTTACGGTGTTCATTTAGTTTTAATGGGATTAAATCGGCCACGCTAACGCGGTACCAGACTGAGGAATTGTATTTTCAATCTCTTCATCCTGCATTTCGTCAATAATATACCAATGATCGCTCCTTCAAAAGGTTGTTCTGCCGCTTCAACCAGACGAGACGAAACGCTCAAAATTCTTCAACAAAGCGAAATAAAGCACGCCAAGTCACGCCAGATCGCGGCTTTTCCGCTTCATTTAGTCCATAGAGACGCGGCTTCCAAACTCATCAGCGGAGCGCTGCCGCCTCGTTTCGAGATGCGGCAGTTTCGGGGTTTTCGCATCGACAAATTCGGGCGTTATAGTCCCGTGCACCGAATCCGAAACTCCCTTCGAAATATTCACGCAATCGACCGTGCTTTCATGCAAACGACGGAGCCATCAAATACTTCGCCTCCTCATTCGCACTCAGTTTCGAGCAGAAAAAACAACAACATAATTTTAAAAGAAGCCGTAGAATAAATAGATGAAGAAGTAAAGAAATAAGTAAAAAAATGCATCTTACAAGAAACCGTTAAAGTCGCACCGAGGTCTTGAACTTATTATAAGGGCGTCTGTAGTGATATTCCCAAAAATTCCACGACCACGCTACTACGCGTTTTTGATGCGAAAAGAAAGTTTTCTTTTTTTCTTTTCAGCAGTAAGTGAGTGAAAAAGTATATAGAAAATAAAGACAAACAATACGATACAAGCAGGAGATGGGGGTCGATATTTTTCTACAATTGCCTTATGCTACGCAAGGGTAGCTTTGGAACGCTAATCAGCTATTGGAAAATAAAAACGAAAAAAAGCGTGCATTTTTTTTATCTTTCTTGTTTTTAGAGGTACTCTCGTGATCCTGTGGCACCGGTTTCTTTTTCTTCTTCGTAACGTCGAATGAGTCCTCTTTCGACAATCATATATATAAATATATATATATATATATATATATATATATATATATATATATATATATATATATATATATATATATATATATATATATATTTATTTATTTATTTCACACATTTTCCTCGGCTCTTTGCTACAACCCCTGTGATTGCTGAGGAGGTTGGTTTATATTATATAGTATTTTCTATTGGAGGCATCTGATAGCCGGTTTGGGTGGAACAAATGCGTCGGTTTCTAGGTGTAAGATAAGACGAAGGAGATAACGACGGATCTAATCAAGAGATAAAATATTGCAGAAAGACGAATCAGTATAGTCAAATCAGAAAGCTAGAATATCGTATTTATAGGACAAACTGAGACGCGCAATCTCAAAACAGGCGAGTAAGAAATTGTGGTTCAGAGCTCGACTTTTTAGCAGGACAAAGTAACATTAGAAATGAACTATTGGTTACTGATGTTTTTTTGTGTGTGTTCTTGTTCGTCAACATATATGCGAAAATACAAAAAGCCAGGAGTCATACAGGGACACTAAGGCCCAAGCAAGCGCTGGTGATATTCTTTCTGGTTGTACACATGGCTGGATCAGAGCTACTATTTTTAATATGTTCATGGATAATAAAATATTGTAGCTTTAAATACGAATTGAAAGCTCCGTTCTATGACCCTATGCCGACACTGCTTCACTTGCTGACCTTGTACACTATTTCTATATAGATAATGAAAATGCGTTAACGGTTGCCGAGAATTTTACCGCGAAAAACATATTGCATAAACCCAATTGATAAAAGAAAATGTTCCGTAAAGTTCTGGTCGGTTTGCCTTGCTGCATACCCGACCCGGAGGAATCAAACGGAGCCAGCGGTTTAACAACAAGAAATTACATTCAATTGGAGATGGACGAGACGATTAGCATTGTTACCAGCGGCGCCTGAGTCCAGGCAGCGACTCCCGTGCGCC
>JAZHYW010020904.1:0-11125 GCA_037355805.1 Ixodes ricinus
GGTGACTGTTCTTGTCCTTGTCGTCGTCTTGCAAATTGCCCGGTGTTATTGGTTTCTTTAAAGCGGCCGTTGTATCTGCACGTGCTTTATGGTTCATAGCGCCTCGCGTGATGCACCGCAAACCAGACACATAGGCGCTTGGCAGTGTCCCAGCTGACCGGTTGACGTTATTTTTGGTGTTCTGAATGTGCCAGGACTCTAATAAAAGGCGTCTTCGCCAGTTTCTTTCCGTGCCAAGAATAGAGAATTTGTTGAATTCAATCGTGTGACCCTCTTTTTGGACGTGTTCTGCCAGCGCACTACCCTGCACGTTATTCTTTTTGACGTCATACTGATGCTGGCGTAGACGTTCCGGGAAGTTTTTAGTTTCCCCAACGTAGGAGGCGCCGCAGTCACCACAGGGGATCCTGTAGACGAGTCCCTGAGCCTTTTCTTTAGGGGGACGATCCTTTGGAAGCGAGAAGAGGCGTCCAATGGTGGACACCGGTTTATGTGTCACACTGACGCCGTATTTTCGTAATACGCGCGCGAGAGTCTCGCTTGGGCCCTTGATGTACGGGACGCATACGCGGTTGGGTGGAGGAGGGGCGTCTTTTGTTTCATTCAGTCTAAGCTTTTTGTACACGTTGTTCAAAAACCTGGTAGGATAGCCATTCTGTTTCAGGTCGTGTTTGATCTTTGTGACCTCTTTCTTAAGAGCCTCTTCAGTGGAGCAGACAGTAATTGCTCGCCTGAAGAGTGCGGACGCCACAGAAGATTTGTGCGTTGCAGGGTGGTAAGACGCAAAGTTCAGGTATCGGCCGGTGTGTGTCGGTTTCCTGTAAACTTCGAATGTCAAACGGTTGGACTTTCTCTTCGTGAGCACGTCCAAGAATGGAAGGGAACCGTCAGACTCCAGTTCAATTGTAAATTGTATCGCCGGTTCAATGGAGTTTAAGTGGTTGTGAAGGTTGTTGATTTCACTGGTTTTGACCACACAGAAACAATCGTCCACATACCGTAAGAACACGGTGGGTTTCGGGGCGAATGTCTCTAAGGCTTGCCGCTCGATCGCCTCCATCGTGAGGTTAGCCACCGTGACGGAAATTGCTGCACCCATTGCCGTTCCACTAGTTTGTTTGTAGAATTGACCCTTGAAAGAAAAGTAGGTGCTGGTTAAGCAGAGGTCCAGAAGGCGGCAAATCTCATCGATGGAGAGGCAAGTCCTCTCGGAGAGTTTCGTGTCAGACGACAGTGCCGTTCTTGCTACAGACACCGCAAGAGGCACAGGCACACTTGTAAATAGAGATACCACGTCGAAGGACACGAGACTTTCGTCATCGCGCAGTTCGAGACCGGAGGTGAGCTCGATGAAGTGGGCGGAGTTGTGCACGTACGTGTTTGTCCTTCCCGTGAGGGGTGACAGCAACCGATGTAGGTAGTTGGATAACGCACGTAGCGGTGATGTGGTGAAGTCCACTATTGGTCGAAGTGGAACACTGGGCTTGTGGATTTTCGGGAGGCCATAAAATGCAGGGGTGGACCCGTTCCTGCAGATAAGGCTCAGGTAAAGGTTTCGAGAATCCGGATAATGACCGAAGATCGACGAAAGAGTCTTGTTTAAAGTTGCTTGGATCTTGGTAGTCGGGTCTTTTGGCAACGTCATGTACGCAGTGGTGGCGAGAAGCTTGTGGGCCTTGTCGTCATAGTCGGTACGGTTCATGACCACTGTCGCATTCCCCTTGTCGGCAGGCAGAATGACAATGTTCTCGTCTTCCTTGAGATTCTTGATGGCTGCTTTCTCTTCTGTTGTGTAGTTTAGACGCGGTCTTCGCTGCACCTTGGAAAGCACGCTAATAGCCTTCATTCGTGCTTCTTCACGAATGCCGGGGTCTACTTGATGCAGGCCGTACTCGACAGCTGTTGCCATTGACGCAATAGGTGGTTTTGTGGTAGTAAGGTTAAACTTTTTCCTTTTGCCAAGACAAGTGAGTTTCTGTGGCGGAAAGGGTCCTTGAAGAGAGATTTTTCACGAAAATCTTGTCAAATTCTTGAGAATCATTAGGACGCGGTTGAAGAGAGGCGAGCTTCTTCTTGTGGCCTGATTGCCTTTTTCGTCAACGTCAACCGGTCAGCTGGGACACTGCTAGCGCCTATGTGTCTGGTTTGCGGTGCATCACGCGAGGCGCTATGAACCATAAAGCACGTGCAGATACAACAGCCGCTTTAAAGGAAACCAATAACACCGGGCAATTTGCAAGACGACGACAAGGACAAGAACAGTCACCCGTGATCAAGGGGCCGAACTGGCCTTGAAACGTCGGGCTCCGTCTCAATTTTTGGTTAGAGTTTCCTTTCTTTCATTGTCACTCCTAACCAGGTGGATGTCCACCGAAAGGTTTACGTTTAATTTCCAAATCCCATTCCATCCTGCTCTTTTACTGGGAGAATATCCCCTCATCCCATTTGACCGCGTGTTGACTTTTATTACTAACACGGGTTTTATTAATCAGATCTAGTTCCGCATTGCCAATTATTATTTTGTAGCTTTAGTAATGATACAGCTTGTTTCCTTTTTAACCTTGTTTGGCGCAGTATGGCCTCCGTTGCTGTTGCGCCATAAAACCCCCAAACAACAACAACGACCTCGCGGCAACGTGACGACGGCAGGAATTACCGAAGCCGTTCAACCTCATCCCACACCTGCCATCATATAAGGCAAGGCTGATAAACAGGTAAACTGGTTAACATTATACATAATTCTAACCGGAGATGACGGACGAAAAAAAGGACAAGGGAAAAAACACACACGTCTCAAATGCAGCTTAATAGGTTTTATTACGCATCGTGTTCTATATGCCACACCCACACGACCCATTCGAGGTCTACCTCGGTTAATCATTTGCTGCACTATAGAAATAATACCTGTCTTTTCCCGATTAAGTTGGAAACCTGCTAACGGCGAAAATAATTCAAAAAGAACCGGTCCGAGTTCAGTAGATTTCGAACTGTTTTGAAAGTTCGAAGTGGATGCAGTTCGGAAAACCGGCGACAAAACTCGAAAAGAAAAAACGCACTATTTCAGTCGAAAAAATGAAAAAACGAATGAGGGTGAAACTGCTCTATGTAAACTCCCTACGCGAATAGGGCACTTACAAAACCGTGTCCTTTCATTGGTTGCTTGCGTTTGACTTCGGCTTTGGCCTCGGCTACCAGGCGGACAACGGAATCCTCCTCTATGGCAATTCGAGGCGACATATGGGCGGGAGGAGACCGCAGATGGGATTCTAATGAGCGGCTCTGGCGCTTCCTGGTTATCACGTGACGGCGTCGGCTGCCGTTCCCGAACGCATCCCAGAACTATAGAGGACACCGCCTCCCGCAGGTCATGCGATACATGTTGCAAGTAAATTGGTGAGGAGGAGATGATTTACGTGGGAGAGGGTAAAATGTCGATTTAAGGGTCTACCAAAGTAAAGATTCGAGAGATGGAGGTCTGGTTCGAGCACGGAAGTTTTGAGAAACTTTTTTTCTCCAGGATACCTATCCCGTCGTGCAGACCGCTTGGTTTGGAAGGACTTTGGTATACTAAATAAATTCACATTCTAGAACTGACATCTGCAGAAAGCACTATGGTGGCTATAGTGAGATTAGGTTGAATTTGACGTGCTGCTACAATGTATGTTATTGTCACTAACCAACATTAGTTTGATTATAAAACATTTGCTTGGAAGCAAGCTAGCCCAAGTAATACGAGGCGTAGAAAGAGACAAGCACGAATTCATAGTTCGTTACATTTAATTTCTACATATTTCCTCCATATTTGTTTTCTATGTATTTATTCATACAGGCTTTTAATTCATTTGGAGACGATTTCAAGGGGCACTTTGAGCCGGCGTTCATTAGTTTCTACAAAGTATATATTTGTAATTTTGTTTCATTATCATTATCATCTTTATTTCAATGTGCACATGCAGTTATTCTTTTTTAGCGCTGCTTTTCAAATTTGTTTCAAAAAGTGGCGTACATTAAGTCATTGTCATTAGGGGTCTCCGGCAAGACTCTATTCATGCAGTGTAGGCTTTGTAGGATTCTTTGTGACTTAAAGAGAAACAAGAAACCTAGAATTATGAGGCAAGAATTAACAAAAAACAGAGCATGTTTTGTGGACCAGATTGTTAAAAAAAAAACAATTTGCGTGTTTCGTCTTTTTGGTCTAAAAAAGGCAGGCACTTGTCGGAAACAGCAGCCACAGAGTCGAGGAACTAACTCACTAACAAAGCCGGATTTTTTTATGAGGGCTAGATTCTAGCCTTGTTACGTCATTACTCGGGAAGGCGCCAACTTCTCCCACAGGTTCGCCGGTCTCATTCACTCTTTTAATTATATATATATTTTTTTCACTTTTTTACTTTCAGTTTTTCTCGTAGCCCAGCTGTTTCGATGTTGTTGTGAACCAAACTAAGACGAATCATTCAATGTTAAAATAAAAGAAAAACAAAATTCTATAAGTATGTAGCAACACGTCTAATTTACAAAAGAAGAAAAAGACGAAGACCGGCTTAGATACGCTCGAAAGCTACATTTCATTTTCAGGTGCTCGAAGAAGAAGAGACAATTTCCAGAGATGTAACGCATTCTCCGAGTTTTACGGAAAAAACCCTAAGCGGAACTAGAGGAAGTGTGGTCTTGCGAGGTCGGTGAAGTCGAATTGTTATTCGCTGTCAGACGCACGCCCCCCGAGCTTGTGCTTCTCTTAGGCACCTCGCTTTAGTGCTGTAGGCCTCCGTGGCGGGGGTCCAAACACGTCTCAGTGTGCGTAAGCGTAGGAGGCCTACTGGATCGAGGTGTTGATACGTGCGTCTATTGCTCTTGATGTGGACAGGCGAGCACGGCTTTGAAGGAACAGGTTTCATAGAGCTCTAAGGCGAACAAGATTTGTTCTTATGTGTGTATAAGAATTAATATGTAATATATATTATGATATACACGTAATATCTGTTATTTAATATTATATATATTATATTATTTATATTTTATATTAGAATTTTTTAGAAAAGCCATGAAACCTACACTTATGCGGTTTGTGCGAGTGAGTTATACGCCCAGGGGGACATTATGTTGGTGGCTAATCTTTGCAATAAGTCGGCTAATAATTTGAAATTCACCACTTGTTTTTTAAATTAGTGAAAATAGACATATGGTTCCAATTAGAAACTTGCTAAACGTCGTCAAAATCCCTAAATCAGTCATTTTCAGAAAGACTTTCAGCGCGTGAGAAGTTACCACTCGTGGAGCAGGTACAAAGCTAGCGGTTTCGGTCAGGCGCCCGCGCAATTTTTCCGTCTCTTATCTAGCCACAGCCTTCTACCTGGTCCACAGTGGTAACTTCAGCGAACTACTGCGCTTCACACGCGCTCAGTCTTTCTAAAAATTACTGATTTATGGGTTTTGGACGACGCCCAGCAAGTTTCTAATTGAAACCATATGTCTATTTCCACTAATTAAAAGTAAATTAGTGAATTTTAATTAATTAGCCGACTTATCGCAAAGATTAGAAAACTACGATTGTCCCCCTGGGCGTATAACTCACTCGCACAAACCGCGTAAGTGTAGTTTTCACGGCTTCTTTTAAAACAAATCTGCAGGAATAAAAAAATAACACCCGGTATTTAGGCATTGCACGTACGTCACATCATGACATCGAACACCGGTATCCACCATGCTGGTGGTTGACTCTTCGACCCTGCATAGCGAGGCATTGGTAAACTGTGCCGCGCTCGGCTGTAGACGATCGTCCGATCGTTTCGTCGGCATGAACCGCGAGACAGTGTCCCTCAAGTTAGAGAAAGTATGAGCGGCAGGAGAGGGATACGCCCGCGGATTACCGAGTTTGCGGCACGCATCTCATAGCGGCGAGCAACTGCACTTTTCTATCCGTTGTTTACGTTCGCGCACGCCTATGCATCGGCTTTTGCCCATTCGTGGTGTAGATGTCCTGTGTCTTTCGTTACATAACGCCGTTTCCCCGCTTCGAGCGATTGTCGCGCCGCGAGCCCGGCCGTCAGGGGATCGGTTTGTGCCGTCTGCGAGACGGTAACCTTTGCAAGGAGCAAAGGTATGTAGGCAAGCCGGTTAGGAAACATCATAATATGAAACCCTGAGTCAATGAGAGTTGTACGTTATTTGATTTATCCTTATCTCAGGGTTTAGATTATGACGGTAACCTAGCGTTGTTTACCAGTATTTCGCAAAATCGTAACAATCTTTTTACAAGCGACTCGTAAAGCCGCGCGTCAAATTTTAGAACGCGCAATTAAGATTCTTTGTTGTTGTCCTTCTTGGCGACACGTCAAAACTTTGTCGGCGGCATATCGTAACTTTCTGCTTGTAGCACAATCGCACCAATGCCGAAACATTCTGCACGAATTATTCTCCCGGCTGCCAGGAGATAGACACGGCCTAATTCTCGAAATAATCTAGAAGGGTACCTTTAGGAAAACGATCTATTGTCGCGAAGTAGGTTGCAGCGCACTTACGTTGGCGAGACGGGACTTGAAAGGTAATCCCAGATTAGATGTCGACACGGCCACGACGGAATCACTACTCAAACACAAAAACGAGAAGGAATTAAGGTGTCCGTGAAGAATCAACACGATGTAGCACAACCTGTCACTTTTAGAAACGAGCACTGAACGCATCACAAAAAATTATTGGGCTTCTTTGAAATTGCTTGCGAAGCAGAAATTCGCGGCAGCCACGCGGGCGCAGACCACACATAACTGCATGGATCCGCATCTGTAAAACCACGTGACCAGGCACATTCTATCACGCTTTTCAGCTTAGGGAGAGAGGAGAAAAGGAGAGAAGGACAGGCCAAAACGGGAGTGCACAAACAAAGGTCTTATCTTATGGGGAATCAACGTGCGGATTTGTCACTTGTACCCAAGGCTGATAGTGCAGTGAATGCTATGTGTGGCCTTGGGCTCCAGGCAGGTGCTGTGTTCTGCTTCATCACCAGCTTCTAGACTGAAGTCACGTGACCCTAACCGGAGACACGATTGGCCTAAAACATGCATAGCGTCTACCCTGCTGTCAATACCGAGTGAACATAGAGCTCTCTGACGTCCAACTTCTGAACTTCCAAACTGTCTAGCTCAAAAGTGACCGAAAATGATGCCAGTTTGAAGATACTATGTTTTACGCCGTATAACCCAGATCATAATTTAAAATGAAGAAATAAGCGCGACTATTTTTTTTTGCGCACGATGTCCACAAATAAATAAATAAATAAATATGTATATATATATTTTTTACCAATAAATTTAAAATTATGAGTACACTCTTAGGTTCGCGTTTTTAAATTTCAAATATATTTACGAAAGAGTTGCACATAAAAGACACCACTTTCAACACACGATGAATCGCAGACGCTCGCAAGCGGATGGTTACGATGCTGCGCGAAAGGTTTCTGAAAGATGCTGCGTAGGGCGCAACGGCTTCGCAGGCGTTCGAAGGAAAAAGGATTCGGGACGACGAAGTAGCGTCTTGCATCTTCAGTAAGCTAACGGTTCGTGGTTCCCCGCTCAATTTGGCGGGAAACACGAACAAAATTAGTTTCACTGCTAGATTTAGCGGGAAATTGAAGTCAAGTGATATAAGTACCAATTCAATTTCTCGCTAAATTTAGCGGGGTGGTTACTTGATGGCGACGCCGACACCGCTTAACTCGGAAACGGGCGCCTATGAGCTGCGATCTCAAATCCATTATTTGATTAACTCGCTTTCCGATCTTATGCACTTCGTCATAATGTCACACGTCAAACATACAACCAAATTTCATTTGTTTTTCAATCTTCAAAATGTGCAATTGATTAATTGGTCCAAATACCTGTAATAACTTCACTTTAACGATGTTAACAATAATTAACCAATTATTTGAGACTCATGCAATATAGATCAATCAACTTGTCTTGGCGAGTACATATGACTTATTGCTTGCACGACCGAAACGGGCCCATATATCATTATCAGGGGCAATATTTGCAGGCGTATATCGCGAAATAAGGCCATATTTACCCACTTATACGGCCGCATCTGGCAGTATTAGCCCGCCTATATGGCGATATCGGGGCGTATTTTCTCCCATATATTCACTATCTGACTACTTATATTATCATATCAGTACGTATATAAAATATATCAGGGCCATATCTGACATTTTCGTACGGGCTGACTCCAGCAACACTGGAGGAAGGACAACAGAAGCTCTCCGCTGGCGTGCTTCATACCTTCCGCTGTGCTTTAAGCACAGCAGGAGGTATGATGCTCTTGATGAAGGGCGCGCTCTCAGACTGCTGGCGCTGACAGCAGAGGGAGAGTCCACGGTTATACCTGTCTCGTTGGGATTTGGCAAACTGTGAAGGCTACGCACTTCATTGCGTGCCGACGGCTTCGATATTCGCTACGTGTACGAGCGCAATGAATATATACAGAAGCATGACGCAGCGAAAAGTAGGATACTTCTTCGCAGTAAAAGCGCACTCCGCCGATGCGTATAGTCACGTGTCTTACTCCGTTGTTCCGATTTGCTCCCAGGGGTAGTAGCTTGCGCCGTACTGGCATGTTATACGCCCACGGCTTTCTGGCCTGCCCAGCATTTTATGCTTCGGACACTAACCCTAGCGGCGCCATCAAAGTAATAGCTTATGTTTGAACAGTGCAGCCGCCACTTCCAGGCAAATCGAACGTTTCTTGCTTAAGTTTCTAGATAAGCCCATACCAAACAGCATTGCGGTCGCCTATAGAAAAGCTGATTTGGTGTTTAGGGGGCAAGGTGTGTGGCCCGATAGTCAAGAAAAACTCCAGTAGTCAGAGGTCGGGACCTGGACGTATATCGCAAAAGAACCTCGAGGTTATAATTAATACCAGCTTATATGGGCTATGGCACTCCCAACCAAATGTGCTAATACTTCGTTCTATCCAATATCAAAGTACAATACATACGGCGATCTCGTGGGGCCCTTAAGCAACCCTGAAACCGCAATGTAAAGGCGTCCATTGTCCTTCTGTGCGTGAGCAATCATCAGCCAAACGAAGCATGAGTAAACGTGCCGTGATCTCGCCACTTCCATTTGTGTACTTACTTTTGGTGGAAGTTTAACAACAATGACAGCGATGGCGATTCAAGATATCAACGAATTCAGTACTTCAATATTGAAATACTGAGCTCCTTGTTCCGATACCTTACTGAAAAGATTTCTTTCATAATCAGTTTGGCGGTAGATCTGAGAACTGCGAGGGTCGTATTTCTTAAGCAGCAGCTACAAAACAAGCGCATCAAGCACCTCCCGTCCTTCTGGTCGATGCTGGTTTGTGGGAAAGTTGAATTGATAGCTTGACCCTATAACCACAGCGTTCAGCATTGAACTGAATGTTTTTAGGAATCGCGCCAAGGTGTCCGAATATACGGAATGAAGTTTTGAGTGACGCCCCTTCTATGAGGCACTGCGTTATCCGTGGAGAAAACTTTTCACTTGTTAAAATGGATTAACTGCCAAAAGTCCAATAACCTCGTCATTTTTATTATTAATAATTGTTTTGGAAAACATTGTAGTGCTGTGAAGTCCTCTTTGCAGCTTATGTCATCTGAGTGGCATCGTAACGTTGTTTGGTCGCGCATCGATACTTCGTGATGCATGTTATTTTTATTGATTTATTTTTTACATACTGGAGCCCATGGTTGATCCGAGAGGGGGTAAAACACAATACACAGGTCCAAATAAAATTCGAGATAAACGCACTTAGCAAATATGATATAAACACAATTCGCAAAATAAGAGATAAACCAAGCTAACACGTTTCAAAATCCTGTAGAAATGCACACTGTTACTGCACGATTCACACCACGACAGTGAATGAAAGAAAAAATAAACAAACAAGAGCAGGATGCAGAAGCATGCAATATAAAAAGGTCAGACAAAATCCTCAAGGTACCCTTAAGCACTCCTTATGAGTTGTGAATGCGAAAGCTTGCATGTCGTTCTTCTGCTCCTTTATTTAGTCTGCGCTTTGCTTCGTGTCGTTTCGCTTCCTTTTACCGGCGCGCTGGCGGCGCTAGAGTTCCTGTATATAGGCCCCCTACGGGAGCCAGAGTTGCGCCCAGGGTGTAAGATAGACAGGTGGCGCAACGGCCCATAGAAGCCTACCGCAGCGCCGTGACCGGATTGTGTACTCGCCTGTTTGCGGGTACCCCGATTTGCAACAGATGGCGCTGCGGCGAGAGGAACAAAATTGGAATCGGATTTGCATGAAACTTTATGGGAAAGTACGCAAAATAAACCGAGAGCACGACAGTCCTCCATTGAAAATCCACGAGAAACCATCTCCGTCAGTTTAGCCGGTCGCCACCGGTCGCCCACCCGGAGTGAGAGTTCGCGGTGCTCCACATAGATGGCGCCACAGAAAAAGAGAAAACCGAGGGGACACAATCCGGTCGCTCATTTTGGCTCTCGTTTCCCCACCTGTCTATCTTATAATACCCTGCCAGACGGGCACCTAAAAGGACCTTTACGCCAAAGGACCTTTAGTGTAAATGTCATTTGGGCAGTGCCACACGGCAACTCAAATGGCATTTAGCATAAAGGTCCTTTACGCGAACCTGAGTTCCCGCAACTCCTTTACGGCTGCTAAAGGCCTACTCTCGACAGCAGCGGTCTACACTAGAGACGCGGATTGAAATTGAAAATCGTACTGATATCCGAAATCAATATTTTTATAATTTTATTATTAAAAAAAAGCGTGTTTGACGTACATTTTGTACAGACCTCGCTCTACTAATAGTTTTCTGTACTCACGGCCCCAGCTATCTAGTAGGCCTAGTCGTCCCGCTGCTCGTCTGCTCGCCTCGCTCGCATCGTTCGTTTCGGCACTTCTGTTTTCCTACTTTCGATTTTTCGTACACCCATAGTTATCTAGCTTTTATTTCTCTACTTTATATTTATCATCTTTTAATAGTGTATTACTAACTGTACTGTATATATTTAATCTTTTTTTGTACATATATATTTCTATATCTCGCGTCGTGCGATATGCCGAACGACGGAGGAGCGTCGACGAGTAAAAGGGGACGCCGCGCGTCCACTGG
>JAZHYW010020905.1:0-10246 GCA_037355805.1 Ixodes ricinus
CTACCGCGCACCAGACGGGCGGGAGCCTCCCTGTCTCCCATCGCGGGCGGTCTCTCGCTGGAGCTCCCGTCCGGCTCCTGCCGCAGCACGTGCGGGGCCTCGGGCGCCGACGCTGTCCGGGAGGGGGCCCGAGGATGCCCGCCGCCGACACCAAAGACCAATGTCTTCAAGATGGGTCCCGGGGAGGAGGTACCCGGGCAACCAAGCTTCAAAGGCGCATGCCGCCACGGCGGCATCCGAAGTAGGAGCCTTCTATGCGCCGGCGTCCGGGTTGTCAACCAGAGTGGGGGCCGAGGAGACCCTCACGTTACTACCGTCACCATCAAGCAAGCGAAACGGCAGTGCTGCAAGAAGCTTCTGTCGTTCCCGCGCACCGACAAAGCTTCGTCGTCAGTCCCGCGCACTCCAGAGCGCACGCGCAGCCGGTGGAAGGCACTTGGAGAGCCGTGCTGCAGGCCGCTTCTTCGTTTTGTCTGGGGGGGATCGATAAAACGTTCCCCCTCTGGCGGACTCCCCATATATATGTATAGGCTTGACCAAATATCGAAGGTACACTTGGCGCTTGTATCTATGCGAGATAAGCGCGACCACTCGCATCTCCCTCGAGAGCGCTCCCCACTCCATCTGAAGAGTTCTGTGTGTGGCGTTGTGCGAGGTGCTTACCCAACGTATCCAGAGCGCCGCGAACTCTGTCTTTGCTCGTGAGGACGCCCGCATAGCGCTTTCACGATGGAAAGGAGCGAGTTTGGGTGTCCTGCGTAAGTTGGGCGAGCACCGTCGGAAAGCGGTCATTGATAGGACTATACATGGCCTTCGTTCCACCATACTTAAGGCCGCTGTCGAAGGCGGGATAATACAGACACAGATGCACTCAATTAAAACGTGCAGGATCACGGCGCGTACTCACTGCGGCTTGTTTTGATTAGCCAATGACACCGCAGGCAGAAGAAAAACTGACGAACTGCCTGAACATTGCTTTGGCATTTCTCGAGTGGTTCCGTTGGCTCGTTGCGTTAGCGATGCTCTGATTTAAGATCGAGTACAGCCAGAAAAGAAAACTGAGTATGGGGCGACCCGTGTCGAACAGCAGGGACGGTTGATTGATAACCCAGACGTCCGCAACCGCCCCTGGCCGACGCGTGAGCGTGTCTGTCGGTGGTGTCCCGCCGAGGTCCGCGCGGCGCTTTTTTGCTCGGGACCGATTCTGCGATCACGATGTCGGTCACGCGTTCGAGACGCCTCGCGAGTCGTATGCAAATGGGGGAGCCGTCGCTGGCCGGGGCTTCGAGATCTCGGCGGCGGATTAGCCTGTCGCCGCCGCCCTTCGTCCGGTGCCCGCGCTTGCGGTCGACCGCCCATACTGCTGGCGTCGGGACCGGCACCCGCTCTGCCCAGATATGTGTGGTGGGACCGCCTATGCACACAACACGTGGCTCTGAACGTCACGCCAGCTCGAGAGGTGCTGCTGTACCACTCGGCGCATGTGCGGACGCTTCATCTCACGCGTATCTGGTTTCTGCGAAGGCATATACTGCCGCTACCTTCGACAAAGTCTGAGGTGCCCCCCGCTTTTTACCGATTCCATCGACGTGGGCACCGTCAGCTTTTTTGTGTGTCTGTTCGTGTAGAGTGTGTGTGGGGGCGTCGGTCGGCAACGGTTTGCAGGTGCGCCCTCCTCCTTTCGCGGAAATACCGCTGTTTTTTTTCTCTCCGGCGTTCTTGATAGCGCATCGTGTACGGGGACGTTCTTCCGCATTCCATGGCGCGGGTCGCGCTCTACAACAATAATGACGGCCCCCTTTTTCGTCCGCTGGGGCGCCACCACCGCTCGTGGGCCGATTGCATTCGGCGAAAAGAGTCTGAAAACGGCCGGCAAGACTGCCGCAATCTACCCGAGCAAAGAAAAAAAAAAGAGCCGGCCAAGTTATAGCAACATTTTGAACGTGGCTCAGATTTAGCCTCTGGTTGTTCTCGTCTGTTCGCCTAGAAAGGCTCGAAAAATTCTTCCGCCCTAAAAAATAATTAGCAGTAGTCCGGAAGTTCTTGAACTCTTTTGCATTATCACTTTCGAAGTCCACGTCGGCGTTACCCAACATGTCGTAGTGTACTTGTTAGCTACTACTCGCAGAAAACTCGACTTCTAGAAAAAGGTCTAGCGAAAACCCCCTACAACTGGATGGTCTAGTTAAATGCGTAGCACGTAACCTCAAACGAAAATGCTTTCGGACAATAGCGGCGTACGAGTTACAAAGCTGCGGCGGCGTAAATTGCGTCCTCCTCGTCGGGCGCCGCGTTCGCGCGTGAGCCCCACCCGAGGCTTAGTCCGTGCGTTTAATGTCGAATGCAGCGCACGCTCCGGCCGTCCGGCCGCGTGGCCCCTCCGGACGGCTGGCGACCTTCGGTGTACGTCCACGGGAGTTAGCTCGCACGGACTCGGTCGCCGGGTGTAGAAGAGAGCGCAGATTCGGAGAGGGCTCAACTCGAACCGAGAAGAACGTTTGCAGTTTAATGGCATGGCACCTCCCGTGCAGGTTGGGCGCGAGGAGCATGCATGCCTGCTCGCACGACGAGGAGGAAAGCGGACGGAGAGGCTAGCACTAGCCTCCTCTATACTCGCAGATTTGGGAGCGCGAGGATCTGGTAGCACAGAGCACCAAAGAGCCATTTCTCGGGGAACCCGACGTCAGCGCACAGCTTTTGCAGCGGCGAGGACCCGGAACACACACTTGTTCGCTCGGGGGAAGTGTGTTTCGGCGTCTCGCCGCAGCGTGGCGCCAGTCACGTGGCTCTCCTCTCATCCGTTGTCCGCCGCTCCACCTTTTCCATTTCGGCGGCCGCTTCTCGTGGTCATCTGCCAGGCTTTGTCAGTATAGTAGGAGGCTATGGATCAGAGGAGTGTCGTCGAAGCTACCACCGTAATATCCCGAAAGATTCCGCCACCCCGAAAGATAACCCGCCACGTGCTCCTTCCTGGCAGCGCTCACCGTGCTTCACCGCTGTGCACCGAGGGTGCTAGGAGCAGCCGCTGACACGGGGAGCTCCTGGGTTAGCCCGTTAGGCTCGGAAATTATGCTCGAGTACTTTTACAGGCCTTCCTTTTTTTATTTTAATTGATGGTTAATCCATAATAAAACAACAACAAAAACCGCGTTTATATTTGAATAAACAGCTCAAGGTGGTTTCCGTGCAGCTGTCGATCGAAAGAGCGCCGACGTACCAGCGCCCTAAAGAGCAGTGTCACTTTTAAGACGGGGTCGCACTGTTCAATTCATACATCACACAAAATACAGTTGTGCTGCAAACACGAGTCACCTTGATATCCGTGGTTCGAATGCCGCGTGCCAAATTTCTCGTTGAACTCATCGCCATGCGGAATTTGAAGCTCGGATCTCGCGGTGACTCAAGTCTCGAATCTCTATGCATTCTTCCTTTTGTGATCTATGAGCAGTGTTACCTCAACTTTATGGCAAAAGTGTAGGTTTTCGATACTGCATAAGTTTTTTACAGCACTTTACAGAAAACGACATCTACAAGGCAAATAAACTACCTGGTGTAAAAATGGGAGACTCAGATAAGCTTCGTCCCAGCTGAAGTTTTGCACTATGATTCAGTTTTCATCCATTTTTTTAGTATCCACTACACATTGAACTTACTTTGACCAGAGCCTTATTTCTAAAAAGTTGTCTGTTCCTTTTATGCCCTATATATTCTTATTACAAATGGTTATACGTAATATGCTGCAGAATCAAAATAAAACTCCCAATCATTATCGAAGATGAAGTCGTTTAGCCATGCAATCAGTTCTTATTTATTTTTAAGTAATGTGGAAACAGACGTTGGCATCTGCTCCAAAAGGCGTCAGTGGCAGCTCCAAACCAATATTTCCGCCTGCTACAAAACCTGCTTCAGAAGGTCAAACGCCCCTTTCATCCTTCCTTCCTTCCTTTACGAAGCGGCTACTGCTTCGCAAAACAGCATGTTCAGAATGACGAGAAAATGATGCCTTCTTGAATCGCACTAACGAGCAAGGTACCTCGTTACTTCTTTAATTGAGTATCGTGTAACGGTTAATGGTGACTTTATTTCGGTACGTGTACCGTCTCGCTCGGTTGGACTTTGATTGTGCGGACGGGTCAGACGGGGCGAACCTAGAATTCAGAAGGCTACACCATCCCGGAATCGAGTCGGGCGCGAGACGGAAGTCCGTCTCGTGTCGCGGCCGTCCAGAGCCGTCGTCTGTCCGGCCGGCCCGTGGCACCTGGAGCGCGACGACTTTTCGTGGACCGCTCATTTGGCCGTTCTGGCGGCGGCGGTGACCGGCGAGGCGGAAACGACGGGGGTCCCAAGAAAGCGGCGCGGTGTCCTCTCGCTGCACGATGGGCGCATGCTTGGCCACCCCTTCATCTGGAAGACGACTCGCAGTGGAAGCCAGGACGCGTATCTAGAAATCCACAGAAAAAAGGGAGGAGCTGCAGCCCTTGTCCCATATATACACCCCAAAACTTCGGTTCGACGTAAAGCGCACTGACGCTGAACCGACGGTACCAACTTTCACGAGCGGCTTGACAGCCGAGTTGTACAACTTACTAAAATAGGTATGAATGTACGTGTAACTGACTGCAAAAAAAGTAATGTTTTTCTTTTTATTTTTGGCCCTAATGCAAAACAATTTTTTTTTTGTTTTTTTTTTCTAGGCTTTGATACGTACCCGTTGTTTAATATGTTATATCCCACCGTCATCAAGCCTCTCGTAAAATTGGGGCCGTCTGTCTCGACGTCAGTGCGCTGTATGCCGAACTGAAGTTTTGGGGTTTCGTATATGGGACAAGGGATGTAATGGCTAAACCCTTCCTTTTTTTTTAAATGAAGACCAGGGAGTTGAGGTCCATTCACACAGTTACATTGCGTTTGCTTACGACCGAGTTCTTGCGATCTGTCACGACGAGAGAACAGACTGGCACGCTGGCGCCATCTATGAAGTGACCCTAGAACTTCGTTTGACTAGAGCGCAGGTTTTGCCGTATTTGCGGGATCAGATATACGCTACCATCTATGACAAACGGTCGTTCATAACATTGTCAAAAAAAGGACAAGAAGGAAGGAACGGTGCATGCTCCAACGAAAGAGTAAATGTATGGAGGCGTTCCATGGCTAGCCGATAGATGGCGCTGGTGTGCTGTCGTACAATATCCCATGAGGTTTTAAGGCCCTCAGTCGTAATCGATCCCAAGTGTGTGAAGCAGCCTTAAGTTAATGGGCGAGTATCTGCCCTTCGATTTGCGCGTTTTTATGTACCATCGCGAAGAGTATGAGCTAAAATAGTCCTTCGTGCTTCTTTTGGCGTAGACGCTAGTTTCTGAAAGAGGTTGTCCGAACTGGGAATTGAATGCGTAGTGGAGGTCCCATATCCTTCGGACTCTTTGACAAATTGAGAGATAATAGTACTTGCGAGGACCGCATGACTCGCGAAAATAGCCTGGATCGGGTGTTGCGGCTCATATTGGCACGTCGCTTGGTCTACCGGGAGATGCTTTTGTTCAATTTTCGATTTCTATGCTTCATATGGCGATTTCCTTGAGCGGACGAAGCGCTATCGAGCACAGTCTTGCATATTTGCCTCATAATTAGCCGCGGCTTTTCACCCTACGAACTCCGCAGTTCTGGGCCCACAGCTGCCCGCGACCAACCGCCTCTGGCGGCCTGGTCACGGGCAGGGTGTAAGATAGACAGGTGGGGAAGCGGCCCATAGAGGCCTGCCGCAGCGCCGTGACCGGATTGTGTACTGTCTGCTTGCGGGTACCCTCGATTTGCGACAGATGGCGCTGCGGCGAGAAGAAAAAATTTCCGTCAGTTTAGCCGGTCGCTATCGGTCGCCCCACTTGGTCGGCCACCCGGAGTGAGAGTTCGCGGTGCTCCACATAGATGGCGCCACAAGAAAAGAGAAACCCCGGGGGGTACACAATCGGGTCGCTCATTTGGCTCTCGCTTCCCACCTGTCTATCTTACACCCTGGTCACGGGCCTCCCTCGACGTGTGCGTTGCTGCTTTGTGCGTGTGGACCGCGAGGTACCGCAACTTTTGTTCCGCGCCTTCAAGTTGTTATTCGTGGCGGACGGATAAGTTGCTTTACCCACATCTCACCCAGGGCGACCGAATGGGCAGTACAAAGCAACGTGTAAAGAGAAGACGTGGGTGTTGTGACTGGACGTGCGGAACTGGTTCTTGGCGTCGATGAAAAACAGTTTACCAAGATACCTAAATGGCTGTTGCACGGCTGCTTTTTTTGGTCCTTACGCGATATTTCCCTTGAAGCGAGACGGCAGCACAGGTTCCGCCGCTCCCGTTTGTTGAACCGACTCCCCGCCGAAAACCAACCCGGCTGCCTCTTTGTCCGGTCAACCGAGAAACCGCCCTGCTCAAACGTTTTTTTTGTTTTGTTTGTAAGGCCTTGTGTTCCAGGAAAGGGTTTGCTGCCGGGTGGCAACGCCTGCCCGTAGTTTTTCCGCGGTTTGACTTGACGCAAATTCGTCCTGGGTATTGGGTATTTGTTTCCGGGTCGCTTTAGAGATCGTATCGAGGGACAAGTAATCCAAACGTGTTTTCGGTTTAGAAACCACACACGCGCGCAAGCACCCGCAGGCTTACACAACGCGCCTCCAGGCACGAACACGCACACTGCTGCGAGATCGTCCGTAAACATTTTCCACAAACACGTACTGCTTTTTCTTTTTTCTTTTTTTTGCGACTAAGAATAGATTGAGCTTTGTGAAACGCCTGACATTGTGCTAGAAATGCTGGAACAGAGAGGACGGCTAAGATTGCTGAAATCAATACTCTTTCATATATTCCAGATGTAAGGAGCGTGCGCATTGAGGCAGGTCGCCCTCTTTAGTTGCCGGAAGAGAAAATTCGGTGCCAAATCAACGCTCTTTCCTTTTATGCCCTTTGGATGTAAGGTTCTTTTAAAACGTATTTGCCAAGAAAGAAAGGGGGGAAAGCAGCCAGAAAGTACTTCACAAGGTACCCCACTTGTCCTGTCCATTTTAGGGACATTCTGCTCAACACAGTCGGATATGCTCGCCAGCGCACACTGGCAGCGCAGCAACATAGAGAAATAGATGGAGAGGAGGAAATGGGAGCGTGCGGTTGACATCGGAACGCCGATCTCCGATTGCAAGGATTACTGGGTAGACGCAGAGGCTACCGTGCTGAAAAACCCAGTATAACTTTTCGCTACAGGATTATGGAACTTGAAATTTATATGAATTATATATGGATTTCAAGCTTTTCAGAAATTAGTCCTTTGTCCGCAATCTGGATTTCTGGTTTCCAGGAACATATTTCCAGTTTCATAATCCAGGTGGTCAAGTGTTACCTGGGTTTCTTGGTAGGATAGCGCTGTCTTTGTTGCTACCCATCGTCTCTCTCCTATCCGTTTGAAGAGCGTCATCTGGTCCTCACACAGGGTCTGGCGTTCGAACGCGAAACGCGGGACGCCGGTGGCGTTCGAACACCAGACTTCGGCCGTACATGATTTGGATCAGCGATGCCAGACAACGATACCGAAACATGGAGGACACCATGTTGGTGAACTTTTCACGTAGTTTGATAGGTCGCATGAGATCGTGGCGTCATCTGCAACCGGACTTACGAAACTGGAGTATCCTCTGCGTCTCTCACTAATCCTTCCAATCGGAGCTCGGCATTCTGACGTCACTGATCGCTCCCACTTCCCTTTCTTTATAATTCAGTGTATCTCGGCAGGGTAGCGGCAGCGGCGAATGCGGCTTCAGCGATGCCTGGTTTCGGCGCTTCTCTCGTGTCCTTCTTGGCCCGATGAGGATCTCAATTATACGGACGAAAGTGGCCGTGCTGCCATATACGTGGTGTGCTGCGGGTGAACTGTTCGATCGAGGAAGTGGCAGTCCACGACACGACCTGCTCCCGGGGTGTCGTCACGAACTTTCCTATCGCCGCGTGCCCCGCGTTGCTTGTAAACTGGACGACACTTGGCTGCTTTCCCGTTTCTCCAGTCTGGCCAGTTCTTGGACGCTTGAGCGCGGGGCGATATATCTGACGCGTCGTTCTCGCAAAGGGTCACCGCGGGGTGTCCTTTCGTTGAAGTCACCGAACCGATTTCGAGGAGGACTCAGCGTTCCGAGATTCTGCGTTTGGAGACCAAACTCGGCCCCTTGCCGAGTTTGGGCGAGGGCTTTCGGTTGGGACGGCCGAACGCAGAGCATACGGAAACACGACCGTGCAAGTTGCAGTCGGTCGGCCATGCCAACGCCACCCAGAATAATCAGAGGGCAACTTTGTTACTATGGTACCTAGCGTCGCTTCTGCCGGTTTGCGGCGTCTGCCGTCGAGCTTTGGGCTATTTACCATTTGGAACAGGTCGGCGGATCTATACTAACGACGACATCGTCACGTCATCTAGGTGGCACTAGCTTACAGAGTCGTGTCCCTCTCCTCTCTCCTATCTCTCCTCCGTTTACCAGCTGATGTGACCTCCAGGAAGACGCGCTAATCAGAGGGCCGAACGCGCGCCCGGTCCACATATGTGGACATTGCTCGGGAGCCACACCCTGTGGTTTCAAGAAAAAAGAAACACCGTGTTTTATTTTTTGTTTTGTTTATGACGCTTTGTTGGCCCTTGTGCGACAGTATGCTACGCGAGTGCTGTATAGGAACTGCGTACGGTTCTTGTTTTCCAACGAGAGCGAGATAATTAAGAGCGCTTTTGGTAATTGAATAATGAGGTGTGTTTTGTTCGTGTTGGTGTGTTAGCGAACCGAGCGTGGCGTGTTTTGCTGCCATGCCACGTCTAGGCTCTGAAAAATGGTCGCACGCTTCTACCTCGTTTTGCCGACGGAAATTCAGTTTGTAAAGTTTTCGGGTACAGTTATCCCGTTTAGTGTAACGTGAACGAGATAACCTACGGGAAATTTTGTGTGACCTCAAAATGTGAGCATTCGTTTGGGGTTAATTTGTTGATTAACCGCTATCTGCAGTAATTTGGTGATCTAAACGAACACTTTTTCAGCCGTACTTTTTTCGATAAAGTATGAGCGATGCTCGATTGTCTGTGTGACCCTGCCCGCTCTCGTTTTGATTGATCTGAACGCAATCAGCGTGATACCCAAGCCGGCCTTGAGTCGTGCAAGGTCCCATCTGCGGCAAAGCGCTTTAAGTGCCGCGCGCATGCTTTCGAGTCCCGATCGATACCAATTACGCGTTCATGCAAACTCGCTGTAACGTTGAATGGCCGCCCTGGGTGGCTCCGAGATAAAGCGCCGGCTAACGGATCTGTAGTTGGCGGCTTCAAATCCCGGCCTGTAATCCAGTGTTGTTAACGTTACGTGTTTGGAAAAAGAACTCCCCCCCCCACCCCCCAAAAAAAATATATATATATATATAACGAGATGCGTTTTTGTTATCTGCAAGTAAAAGGAACACATTACAGACCAGCGTTACATAAAGAAAAAGAATGTGTTACATTTACCGTTCCTTATAAAAAAAAGTTGCGGTCGTTACATGTGCGTTACTCTTTATTTATGAAACGACGTTTTTCAACACTGGGACAACGGGCGTGGGCGTTGCCGGTTTTTTCAAAGTTGAGTGTTTCCGCGGGGAAAAGAGGCAAACATTTGAGGGTGGGTAGGACTGGGCGCGAGAATTCATATGACTCGGCGCCTCACAACATAAAACGAGGTAAACTGTGTGTGTGTTTTTTTTTTTTTTGGGGGGGGGGGTGTTTGGTAAGAAAACGTAGCGAGTAACTTAACAAGGTTATCCATTGCTCTAAGTAATTATCCTGAGTACGTTATACTGTTAGAATGTAACAGGTACGTTACTGCATTACCGATAAAAGTAATGCGTTACCGAGAAAGCCGGTAATTGTATCATGCTGCCGCGAACACTGCCGTACCCTCGCAACTGATGATGCTTATTGCGGAGAAGGCGCCGGGTAGCGGAGATTTCCGGTTGCGCGTGAAAAGATCCCCAAGTGGTCCAAATAATTCTCCGTCCTCCCCTGGGGCGTGCAGGGTGACGTTCGTTGGTCCGGCACGTAAAGCTACCAAATTTGATCTTGTACGTTGTGTGCCAGAGTAAGAAGAGCATTATCAGGATCGGACGCGTTTTCCTTTTCTCTGTCGCGTACGAAAAAAGCGGGACGTCAACGAATTATAATATCGCCTTAACAAAAGTCTAGTTATCAGTTCTTTGAGCGAGGTTTTCTTTC
>JAZHYW010020907.1:0-16817 GCA_037355805.1 Ixodes ricinus
ATATATATATATATATATATATATATATATATATATATATATATGTGTGTGTAGCAGTGTAGTAGTGAGTGTATGATTTAACTATAAATGAGTGCAAGATCACCCGGAGTCCAGGCATCCGTCGTGGTGATCCATGCTTCCCAACGTCTGCCTAGAGCAGAGGACCCAGCATCCCCACGAGGCGATTATTTAAATTTAGGTCGTACGCTGGTACCGCCTGATTCGATCTTCACTGAAGCACCGGACGGTACCGCGCACCATTTTCCGCTATAATTGTTTTTCCAGCGACACGATGCGACAAAATAAATGCAAGAATCTACGCCGTCTCGCGCACGAACGTGGAGAGCCTATGGGGCGACCTAAGTCACTCGTAAGCTACGCTTTCAGAGTACCGAAACTCCCCAAACTACTCGTCTGAAGCGCGTCAGGCGCCGCCAACGGGTCCACACGCAGATGGAGGAGTGCCTGTAGCTAAGCCAAGCCAAGCTGTAGCCGTTCGCCTGCGCCAGCCGCCCAGCCGAGCTATGCAGCGGATCAAAGTCGTGTTGTTCGTATCTCGACGTGAGAAGGAAAATATGCGTGCTGAGCAACACACATTAGCGTGCGCGCGCCGTAAAGAAATAAAACAGCAGCACGCACCGGATCGCTGGACCCAAGATGGTGGCGGTGAAAAGACGGAATGATGATGATAGCGACACACGTGACTGCCGCTGTCCAATGATGCCGCAGCGAACCAGAATATTATTGAATAGAGCGACTGTATTGTCGGCCAAAGTGCGCAGAGAAAGGAATGCGTGCTCGAGATGCGCCTGACAGCGTGACTTTGTTGCAGTGACGTCTGGGTAGCGGCCGTGCCTCATCCCCGCTTTGATGATGATGATAGCGCGACCAGTAGCGCCACCTTCTGGAGGTCGATCTCGAGGCCAATAGCTACCTACGGTAGCAGGGTGCACCGCCGTTCAGCCTCGGCGGGTGGCCGCAGCGCCGGCTTTTTCCTGCACGACCTTTGCTCGTCACGTGACTGAATTCGGCGAATGGCGCCGCCCCCGTTCGCGTGGCGCGCGGCGCGCTCAAAGCCTGCAGGGAACGTACGCCGGGGCGCGTGCAGCGTCTACTTTCCCCTGCACGGAGCTTGATTCAGGCTCCTCTCGTGAGTGGGATCTCGGCGAATAGCGGCGCGGCGGCGCGTGGAAAACAGACGCGCGACTCTCTGAGGCATCCTAGCCACGGAGCCATAGGCAAGAGCCGTTTGTTGGGAGGAAGTTTGGCCATGGGTTGGATTTGAATAGGCGAGCATCTCGGGGCCAGCCACAGGCCTCGAAACAGCCCTTAAGTTCTGGTCGTGAGCTGTAAATATGACACGAGTAATTTATGCCGTTTTTTAGCGTCGCTAGAGTTTTAAGGTTTAGCTCTCCTCGGTTGCTGCGAAAACTTTGGGCGCTGAGGGAGTTTTCACGTCACCGCCAATATTCAAGTGTAGAATAAACGAGACGTGTGCTCCAGACCAGGGCCGACTTGCTAGAAACAGCGTCTCAGCTGAGACGGGGAAAAAGCACTGCCAAAGCAAGCGAACGAGCCGAGCGGGACTCCCGCGTCTCGGCTATGCTCGCGCGCCCACTACCCATCTGCCACTGTTTTCTGTCTGTCCAGTCTCTGAGACGCTGTTTTGGCAAGCGGCGCAGAGCAAAACTGTCACTCGATGCTCCATCTCAAAGGCATTAGCAGTGCAGACAAAGCCATGGGCTCGCGCGCGTGTCTATTGGGGAAGAAAGTGCCTTTATGCATCGCAGTTCTCTGTGCAAACAAAAAGCATTTCGCTGAGCTGAGGCTCACTCGCCTGTGCCTTTGTCTTTACTGCTTTAAATGTCGTTTGCACTATTGTGACGTTGCGGTCTCCTGATTGGTCGACGCTGCGTCTTACCTTTGGTTTGCGCTCTAACCGCGAGGGAGTTTTCCGGCGCTGGCAGCGTGACCTTTGCTCCGCCCATTGTCCGAACTCTCCTAAGATGCGAGCTCTGTACCTATGCTGCGATGTGCACTGGCGGCTCCCAGAACGCGTCGTCCTCGTCCACGCCGTGCTACGCCACTTCGACCTGCTGTTTGAAAAGTAGATCTGTACTTTGCTCTGGGACATGTTAATTTTGCAGTTTTAGAAGTTCTGCATTCCATAGCGCACGCATTTTACCCTGAAGCGCGTGGAAGTCGGAAAAAAGTACATTGCAGATATGCATATCTTGTAAGAGAGGAGTCGCACTGAAGCTCTGTGTTTCAGTGGTGTCCCCTTCCGTGCTTAGATTTGGCAATGTTTCGGTAGTTTTAAGCCGATAAATGTTTAGCCTGGTCAATAGATTGGGCGATAGTTTAGGGGCGGGCGTTCACTCTGAATTTACATACCTATGCACGAGGAATCAGCTGTAATTTTTGGGATAAGGCTTCCTGGGGGCTATGTTGCACGTTTTGGACTCCCAGGAGACTAGGAAGAAGAAGTGACGTCAACAACGCTCTTTGGATGTTGATTGGTGGAGTCGCTGACGACGGTGAGTTTCCCGATGCGTGGTGTTGCTAAGATACGTTCATTCACACCTACGTCACTTCCTTCTCCATAGTCTCCTGGGAGTCCAAGACGTGCAACATAGCCCCCTGTTTGGCCTGGTTTAGTACATTCCTGTGTTGACCTGTTTAATGATAAAATTTGACGCGGTGCTCTTTTCCTTTATGTTTCGTATTCTACTGCTGCCCGATGGAAATTTCATCAGGATCATTCTACCAGACACGGAGTCACAATCGTCCCTGTGTGGTTTGATTCCCGAGAGTGGAACAGTGTACGATGCGAAATCTAGTGGTAGATGAAGTGAGTGACGGTGATGGTGAGTACTTGCCAACGAAGGGCCTAACAACAGAACTTCCAAGCGATAACGAAATTGAAGGCGGAATGCTTGCCTGTCTAAGTCTGTTAACGCCAAGAAAGAAATAAAAGTCACCGCCGCAAGTTTTGACTGGCAAAAAAAAAAAGACCGGTTTTTCGTGGAGCCTGCGGAAATCGTGATTACGGCCTCTGGTGATGTGAAAAGCCCACGGAAATTTTTTCAAGTTTTCATTGGTGGCAAACTGCTGACGATGATTGTTGACGAGACAAACCTCTATTCTGTGCGTCAGGCTGGAGCGTAAGGGTACAATTTTGTCACACTCTGTCAGCATGCTTGCGCAAAGTACATAATATTCGAACGGAATCGTTGCATCGCCCGTTCAGTTAAATACCTTATACAATCAAATGAGGTGTTTCAGCTCTATACATTTTATTTATTTTGAAAAGTAAACATGCTTTCATTAGGTACCGAGACATATGTCCTTAATTTATACACGCCAGAGACACCCTGGTGCGCATATCAGGCCAGTTTAGTCTGGTCTTGTATCACTACTGCGGGGTGTACGTTAAAGACCCCAGGCTAGCGGTTGTACCGCACTGGCTAAATTTCTCTTCTACAGCTGGGAGACTCGTTGCCCGTTGAGGTAGACCAAGTTCTAGGCTGTATAAACATACACAAAACCCTATTTTCTTTAGTTAATACTCTTGCCAAACCTCATCTTTGATTATTTTATCAGTATCTCTGCTTTACGTGTTCTTGCGCTTTTTAGGGACTAAGCTCCTTAGGGTCTAGCCTTGTCCGTCTCTTCCGTCCGTCCGTCGCGTCCGTCTCGTCGTGCTCCGCAAAAAGAAACAAAAAATGTCTGCACAGTCGACAGGATTCGAACCTGTGCGGGGAGACCCCAATGGATTCCTAGTCCATCGCCTTGACCACTCGGTCACGACTGCGGGACGAGTAGAGGGCTCCGAGTTGTAGTAGTAACTCAAGAGCTGGGGTTTCTGTCATGGAGGAAACGTTGCATGTAGCCGCTCAACGTCTATACAGGAGAGGGCGCTGCGGTCAAATGCGTATATAATCGCGTTAAACTTTGCATGCATTGGCTCAACGTTTATAGACGAGAGGGCGCTGCGGTCAAATGCTCAAATGCGTATATAACCACGTTCTATACCACACATTCTCTTTCTGACATGGACCGTTGACTTAACCGGTGGAGATGCGTTCCCACGGCTTCTAGCGGATCCAAGCTGATCCGCTAGAAGAACCACTAGCTCTGCATTTCACCGACCACAAAGCAGTAATAATGAAGTCGAAACGCAACCCGGAACACAGCACTACCTATGAGCAATAAAAAAAATCAGCACCATCAGCTTTACCTATGAACAATAAAATCAGTATCATCAGCATCACCAGAGCTTCGCCCCAATCAACATCATTCACCACATGGAGATGCGGTCATTTTTTTCTTTAAAAATATTCCCCCTATTGATTTTTATTTTTGGTATTGCGGTACCTAAAACTAAGAATCCTTAGTAATTAATGTGGGAATAAGTGTCAGTTGGCTCATGATCGTAGACAAACGCTGAAAAAAGACAGACAGGAAAGGTAGGCGGAAACAGTGGCCTTTGTAATTTCCCCTTCAATGATGTAAATGGGATCTACTTTACGTATAGACCGACACACCGCCTTGACGTCAGGGAGCTGCGGCGGTGCTGCGATCGCGACCGTAGACGGGTGGTGTGGGCAGAACTGCACAAGTTTTGCATGGGCGTCATAGCATTTCAGCATGCCGCAAAGCTGTGTAGCCGTTAATTGCAGTGAACGGTACAAAGAAAGTAGCGGAGTGAGTTTCCACAAGTTCCTTTGGACACTGAAATGCGCAAAAAGTGGATTATATCCGTTGATCTAAAAGAATAGTCGCCTCGCGAGGACGGCCGCTGTGCGGCAAGCAATTTCTTGAGGGCAAGTGTGGCTTCCATTTCAATCTTCGTCCCGAGGCTTGCTTATGTGCAGGGAAACAGTCGTTTGATCGAGACCACCAGGAGTTTGTTCCCACGGTGTTCGCGCACAAAGCGCCGGCCAAGAGCTCGTCGGTGGCTCGCTACGCCCGTGCTACCAAGCGGATGAAGAATACTGCTTGTCGTGCCTTGTGGTCATGAGGGTAAGAAAACTATCATGCCTTGACTTCAAGGACGCTTTGTGTATTTATTTAATCAATATAATATATACACTCCCGCATTACCACAGTCTGCTGATCCCGCCTGCAGCGCGGAAACAAGCTCGAAGTAATTGTGGGCCTCGAGAGGCTCGTTCGCCTGAACCGTGTCGGCCGTGAACAGGCTTGGCGCGAAAACTGAACAAACGATGACGTGAGCCATCGACGCCCGTGGCAGCAACTTCACGTCGGAACTCCAGCAGTCCTTGTTTACGGCGTACGGATCGTCCAAGGCAACGCCGTCCAAGCACAGTTTGTCTCGATACCGCTGCCGATCCGGCACGGGTAGCGAGCTCAAATAATCTGGCATAACATGCGACACACGTTGGAAGGAAATGCAACTCACAAGTACAGCTAGAAGCGCCTCTACAACGTCAACAACGAGCGCACGCCACACAAAGCAATGGCGAAAACACAGAGAGCCTGTAAGCTTCTGGCCACATAGCTTCTGCGCATGCGCGGCCTTCCTGCAGTGTTGGTAAACAGAGCCGCGCCTCGCGTCAGTCCATACCGTGTTAGAGTAGAATTCCGTAAATGACGAGGACAGGACGACACATTTCTATGTTGTCCTGTCCTGTCATTTCTGTCGACGAGGACATTTCTGTGTCGCCCTGTCCTCGTCATTCATGTGATTATCCTCAAACACCGTAACTTCACAAGCACGCTCTATTTCCACGAGTTCATACAAACGTGAACTGTGTTATGTTTCGTCCCTCAACCAGCCGACCTGTCCAGAAAATGGAGAAATGTGTCGTCCTGTCCTCGTCATTTATGTAATTCTCCTCTTACACCGTAACTTCACCAGCACGCTGCATTTCCACTAGCTTACGCCTAACATACGATTTTAGAAATTTTCTCTTTCTTTTCTGTGTTTCAATGACAGCCGGAACCTCTTGCTTCTCCTTCTCTTTCGGCAAAATTAAATGTCAGTTGTCAGTTGGCGCTCATTCCAGTCTCCCTCGTATTTCCTTCCTCGTCGTTTTGCGCCCTAATATATTAATATAAAGAGCATCGACTCTAACGCTGTGTATGGATGTAGGCACACGCGGGCACGAATTAATCAGTGCAGCCGTTCAATCGGCTGGCCGTAAGTACGGTGTTAATCAGGCGCGCTCCGACAAAGCTCGCTACGACTTTGTGTTTCACAATCGCGCTCGAATTTGAGCACCGAGAAAGTTTGAATAATTGACATCTCGTCCCGCGTGACGCCCTCGTCGCGAGAGTCCAATCAGCAGGCTTCGGCGAACTTCGGGCCCAACTTTGTGTTTCACGAGTTTAGCGACCCTGGAGTCTTTGTGGAGCTACTGTTGTCCCCGGTCTTCTTCACCCCCGTGGGTCCTACGTCAGTCCAACAGGGCATGGGCAATTTCGGTTGCCCATGCAATACCTTCGGAGGTTCCACGTCGGTTTCGCAAGGACAAAGTCAGCGTGAATGCGGCCAAAGCGAGGGCACCTCCACGTGGGCTGCCGACGCAGCACCGCCGTGGGTTGTAAACCGCCTACGCGTGGGCATGCCCACCTTCCGCTGCCCCTGCAATGCCCCATGGATTTTACCTCGGCTACGCGTGGTAGGGTTAACACCGAGGTGGTTTCCATGGGGGCACCGCGTAGGCATGACCAACTTGGGCTTTCCTTGCAAGGCCACAGCGGGTTTCACCTTGGCCATAAGAAGGCAGAGTTAGCACAGAGGCGGCATTCACGGGGGCACCGCGTGGGCAAGCCCAACTTGGAGTGCCTGTAAAATACCCCGTGTGTCCCAAATTGGCCATACCAAGACAAATTCAGCACGGAGGTGGGGTGCACGAGGGCAAAGAGTGGGCAGGTTGAACTCGGACTGCCCATGTAATACCCCATTGGGTCCCGACACTCTAAGAAAGGGTGTATACGGGTACTCCCCTCAGGGGAGTTAGACCGTGTCCCATATGTGACTCCCCTGGGGTGTATATGGTATCCCCTCAAGTTGGGGATTTCAAGTACTCCCCAAATATACGGGATCACTTAGCACCCCCTCAAAGTCCACGGGCCTCAGCCGACACCCCTTACTTTGGGTGCTGTTTGGCGCCCTCTGTTACATTCAGGTACTTATGTTACACCCCTGATTAGAGGAATTATTTGGAACCACTTTTGACTCTCAGGAAGTCAACGGATCCCTTCTGATTAAGGTGCTTATTGACGCCTTTTGTTACACCCAGGTACTCATGAGACACCCGTAAATGCAGGCACTATTTGTACCTCTTATAACTTTCAGGGAATCACCGTATCCCCCTTAAATTGGGTGCTTTTTGGTGTCCTTTTTTGCACCTAGGGACTCGCGTGATCCCCATAATTGCGAGTGCCGTTGGAAACTATGCACAACCACGAGAGTTTCCGCGACTCCCCACTTTTGGGGTCGCTTTTGTACACCATGGGTCTCGCGGAGCTCCAAATAGTGAGGGCCCTTTTTAGACCCCGAGACTCAGCTAACTGGCTTGTTCAGGTGTGCTGGAGGGGCGATTTCTGAGGTCAGCTGTCATACGAGAGAGTTCTGAATTCTTTGCGTGTCAAGTTCTTTAAAGGGATGCTGGACCGAAATCTGGATTCCACAAAACACGGCGGCAAAAGCCTGCAACAGGATGCTACAAACACCAAAACATCACACGTACAGCGATATCTCGAACGGATGATCCTATTTTCAGAATAAAAAAAGGAGGCGCATTTGACAGGTATTTTCGTCTTGTTTCTTAGAGAAGGAGAGCGAACGGCCTCGCGTCTTCTACGCCTCGCCGCCTTGAGGGGGCGAAGCGAAGAGAGGAGGAAACGAGATATCTTGACGTCACGCGCCTCGTCGGCCTCGTTCAATCTCGACCTCTTTTTCCAAAAATACGGCCGTCCATTCGAGATATCGCCTTCCGAGTAGTGTTGTAGGGATTGTAGCGTCCCGCCTACAGCTCCTGCATTGTTTTCTGAAATCCAAATTTCGGTTCACCATCCCTTTAAAAAGGCACTTCGAGGAGGTTTCAGAGATATGAGAATAATACTCTCTGCCAATGTGCCGGCATCAAAATTTAACTGAGAACTTCTAGAGACAAACAATCCAGACATTTAAAAAAGTCCTGCCACTCATGTCAGCCAACATTAATGTCAACCACGTTTTTATTGTAAAATCAAAAACTTGAAAAAGGTCAAAAGCAACAAAGATAGTAATTAGTAAAAGCTTGCTAACCCGCCAAGAAGCTTCAGGGCAACCCTTTCCGGTGGTGTTTCTTTCAGCTCAATCGTGCGCTCAAGAAAAGCCAAGGTGAACTTGATCCCCGTTGCTTATTGAATATCAAAAGTCCAATACATCGCGATCATAAGGCTGACGCCATGGATGACGTCACCAACATCCACCGACAGGTCCTCCACCTGGACTTGGACATCTGCAGATGAGAAGGCGTCCTCTGTAGAGAATAGGACCGTCGGATGAGTTCATCTTTCTCCTGGAACCTGCAATGTAATAAAGTACCACAATTAAAAAAAGTATGCAAACATGGGTTATGATTATACGTTCTATTATTTTTCATGTTTAGATATAATAATCAGAGATTGCTTGCTTACGTACGCTGTGTGAGTGCATAACTTTTCTTTTAATGTCGCGTAATGGTTTCGATGTTTGCTGCCATTAACTTTGCATAGACTCTTAAGGCCTTTCACGAAACGGTGACATATCTCAAGATGAAGTGAACAGGTAGTGCTTAAATTATTTTAACATCAATGTGATCTTCATGTCCCTAGTACGAAGCGGGCAAATGTTTAGGTGATGCATATAATTCGAATATGAATTTAACTCAATTTGACCCAATTACTGCAACGCCAATTCTCAAAATGGCGCACAAGATTTGTTCATGTACTAAGCTAGGAAACTGGGCCAGTTGTTTAACTTCGTAACTTGTCAGGGCTCATAAGGATCCTCGCCGGGCACGCGCAGGAAAATAAATTATTTTCCTGCGCAGATCGCGTTTTCGATTAAAACAGTGTTATGAGCTGCGTCATTCGCTTGGAACGCTCTGTAGATCAAAGTGATTACGAACCGCGCATTCTGTGAGGACGTTGACACGGGTTTCGCTGTATTTTTGTGATGGGAAGGTTTGCTTGATCGGTTGCTTTAGCTACTTTGTAAGATCGTGCTAGAGAAAAAATAATAATGTTATAAACACATAAAAATGCAACGAGTCAAATTAATTTCTGTTACAATCGCTATTAATTGGATCCTATATTTTATTTATAATTTAATTATCAATAAATATTCAAAAAAGTTACTGAGGTTTTGGAGTGCATTCTGTGTCACTCTGTAAGGAAGTGTTGAGAGAACAGGTAGCTTAGCATAGGAGTCTGTGCCACTGGACGCAAAGCCGGCGCGTGTGTTAAAGCACCACAGCTTGGAGCACGTGGAGCGAACATTCGTGCTGCAGAACCGAGAAATCTCCACTCCTGCCCATTTCGATCTGGTCGTGCATTGAGCCGACGTATGCTTGTGTAACCACTACTGTGATGCAGGTGAAAGACCCCAGGCTAACGGTCGTACTGCACTCTCTAAATTTCTTATCTACAGCGGAGACGCCAGGCGCCCATCGGGGCTGACTGACTTCCCTAAACAAACACACAGTTAAGCAACTCGTGAGTTCCTGAATTGCGAAGATAATAAATTCATGATATTTGAAGGACTTATTTTGGTTTATGAATTTCCTTCTGAACCAGCTTCCCACAGGTGTAATTTCATGATGCTCCTTTCTGGTCACGCTTCGTTTTATCTAAACTCGAAGCATCAAAATCTTATTATATATTCTCTAGGACAGAAACGAAAAACAGCTTGAGGTATTAGGTGGTAGCAAATTATTCATAATTTATTTGAAAACTCAACATATTATCGTCATCACATTTAACGTATCTTATGTCCCAATCTAAAGTATAGCTTTCCCATTCTTATTGGCCGCAATATACTCTTATGTGTTTTTTTCATTTTTACCAATTTCTAATAAATATTTCCATCGAGTATAGACTACGCGAGAACCAGCGGCCGCCGCTACAAATCAAAATGTGTAAGAATCTGTCTAGAGGTTCGTTCTTCTCACGGAAGTTGGTGCACGTGACGAGAAATGATTGCGGGAAGCTAAAACGTTACTCCTATAACCTCTCGTTAACTCGCCCCAATAGCCCGAGACGCTTATTTTCTATTTTGTCTAAACATGGGGCCAGAAATCATCTGTTTTAAATAGAAGTTGATAGGTACTTTCCCCTTAACCTTTGTTAAAGCCGAGAAAAATAATATTACTTACCAGTCTCTTTAAAAGGAGTCGCTCTGCTCCCGAACAAGCCGCGGAAAAAGGCAGAGGGCAGCGACGGCTATGAATCTTGAACGTAAAATTGGATATATGGCGTTCAAATCAGTCAATCTCAGCCCTTCCAAAATGATGGTATGCTTAGAATCGGGCTCAAGCGTGGAGGACTTGAAATCCGACGTTGTATCTTTCTCAGAATGCTTTCCTTGGTCCGTGACAAGGTGGGCAGGGTGTCTCTTTCGAACGCGTCCAACGCGCTTTCGCTGCCTTCCGCTGCGCTTCGGCTAACTAACACCGCCCAGAGGGCAAAGCCATAGTGCTGATATTTTGTGCGTCACCAGCGAAGACCAAGGCTGGACACAGATTGAAAACGAGTGCCGCGTCAGCTCTCGGCTTCGAATCGAATTGAGCCGAACGTTGATGCAATCGTCGGGTCCAATCTGTGCCCAGCCATGGGCTTCACTGATGACGCCATCCTATTCAACGCTACACTCTAAAAAAAGCCCGTGCGTCTACTCTCCCGCACAACACTCGGAGAGCCAATCAGCGCAACTTACGGAGGCAGCTCGGCGAATGACGATGCCGAAACATATGTTTAGACCAAAGAAACGCAGTCTGAGTTGTGACATTGAGCAATGCAAGCGTGACAGTTTTACGCATTGCTTCATGTCACAACTCAGACTGCGTTGTTTGGTCCTAAACGTATGTTTCGGCATCGTCATTGACGCTGACTAGCTCATGCAGCGCCATGATTGGCTCTACAGAATGTAGTGCGGAGAAAATACGCTTCCAGGCTTTGTGTACAGATGTACGGCCTTCCTTATCTTGGAGATGTTGACCTAGCTCGTGATACGCTCTCCACGCAACACGGCGCCCTTCTTCCGGGGTCACATGACACTACACGGCCTTGAATTGGCTCGGATGGCACGTATCATCGGCTGCGATCGGACATTAGATGAAACGGAGTATACTAAGACTATTACAAATATCTTACAAACATTAATAAGTTTACAGTATTGCGGTTTTCAAAAGGTTTTAAAAGGAATAAAATGTCGGATTGTGCTGCTTACGGTCTTTCTCTACTCAGGTCTCTCAGCTGCGCAAGTTTGAGGAATCGCGAGGTATCCTTCGTGAGCCACCTTCTCCATATGCAGCTTGAGGATCTGCTCCGACTTTCGCTCGAAAAGTGCAGTGAGGCTTTAATAAGGTATCCTATCACTGCTCCGCTCGAATTCTTTGAGAATCTGTGGAAAGAAAAATGATTGTCTGAAATTAATATTGTTCTTAGAAATAATTAGTATAACTTTGAAGAAGCGTAAAAAGTTGAATGTAGTAGATGTGAACATAGAAAAAAACACACACCCAAGTAAATTAAAGAACAATCTCTTCGCATTCCCTCAAAACCCTGGAGCGATCAACAATGACAGGCACTTTTTTGCCGCAACGGAAGTGGAAGTTAAACGTGTCCTAGTAACGTTCAGCGCATAATCAAACGACTTCGCTATTGCCGGAGAATGTGAACGAACCTCTTTGCGTCCGCGGCTGGAGTAATAATTTGAGAGTGTGAATGTCTTTTGGCTGACCTCAGCTACATATCAAGCTTGATTTAAAATCCTGAATTGTATATGGCGCCGTTTATAACAATATTCAGCGAAAGCAAAATATATCAGTTTGACTTTTTTAATCTAATATTTATGGTAATAAACGAAACTGATTAATCAAATAATTAAGGGACTATTAATTAATCGATTAAAAGGTGATAACTAATCGTGCTAAATTTTTTTATCGACGTCCAGCTTTATTTGTAATTAAGCAATTGAGATGTTTTTGGAAGGAGTAAGACATGAAGGGTTTACTGAATTTCTCCTAAGAGGTCTTTCATTTTGTAGTCTTTATTTAGGCATGCATTTTCTAGACAAGCCAGTAGCTATGTTAATATTTCGGTATTTAAGATTTGTCGACTGTACAGGCAGCAGCGGCGGCGGATAACAAGCAACCTAAAACTTCGTCCTATATTTTCCAGGACCGCACGCGCCACAGTCCGGGCCACGACCAGCAGAGATTGTGCCAAAGTGCAAGACATCAGGGCTGACACAGCGCTTCAAGGGTACAATCTACGTATACGTCACCAACAGAAAAGCCAATCGTACAACACCATCGGAATTCGCCGCAAAGCAAGACACAGGCTACATAAGCAACTGTTCCCGGCCGGTCCCGACACAGGCAGCAGCGGCGGCGGATAACAAGCAACCTAAAACTTCGTCCTATATTTTCCAGGTTGGTTAACAAACCTCTTATTTTTCTGCTGTGATTTGTTTGCCGCTGCTGCTGCCATACAGCCTTAGAGTGCACTGCTTCCGAGCTGAGTGTTTTTGTGCTGCTGTGAAAAAAAAAATAGAGAACTGCAAGCATGAGCAAGGACAACAAGGAACTCGCAAAAGCGATTGACGATTTGCGACGTGAGATTAGAGCCGAGATTCGGGGCGTAAAAGAGAGTGTAAAATTCAGTAGCGACACGCACGACAACGTCAAAGAACTTAAAGATGAGGTAAAAGAACTGCGTAAGGAAATTCAGCAGTTAACCAACCGAAACCAGGCGCTCGACACGGAGAACGCTATGCTGAAAACAAGGATTGAGGAAATGGAGATATACCAACGTTCCAATAATCTGGAAATCAAAGGAGTGCCTCCAGAAGGAAATCCGCTAGACGTAGTAAAAAGAATCTGCACCATCATAGAGGAGCCTATTACGGAAGGTGACATTGACATATGTCACCGTGTTCCAACATTCAAAGAAGGTCAGAAAAACATTGTTGTCCGGTTCGTGCGACGCGAAAAGAGAAATCAAATACTGGCGAAATCAAAGATTACTAGGCTAACGACAACGGCTCTCGACTACGGCGGTCCAGGTACCCCGGTTTACGTGAACGAACATCTAACAGGCTTAGGCAAACAGTTGCTCGGGGCAGCCACCGCACGAAAACGAGTAGTGGGGTGGAAGTTTGTGTGGACTAGGGGCGGGAAAATTTTTGCACGTAAGGACGTGACTTCGCAAGTAATACAAATCAACAGTCAAAGTGACGTCGAAAAAATAGCCAATTAGACTTCCCATGAATTTCTCGCTTTGGCGAGCTTTTTATAATGGAACACCAGCAGGAGTGCAAATATTATAACTGTTCATCCTTCAATGATATGTACAAAAATTACCAGAATCACTTTTCTGTCATGCATTTAAACACACAAAGTATTAGAAACAAACAGGACAAGCTTGACCTTTTTTTCAACCACTATCAGTTAATTTTGACGTAATGTTATTTACAGAAACGTGGCTCTCTGCGAACGAGGCTCCGCCCTATTTTGAAAGATACAAATTTGAAAGTTTATGCAGAACTACAAAGAGGGGGGGGTGGAATAGCCATGTATTTTAAAGAAAATTTAAACTACGACGTACTGGAAGATTTTAAATTAATGAATAATAATATTGAGTGTCTGGTTGCCAAAGTAGAGTCTGTGTATATTGCAGCTGTGTATAGGCCACCCTCTGGTAATGTTACTGACTTCTTAGAAATTTTTGATAACTTGTTACAATTTTTGGGTGAATTTTCTCTACCATTTCTGATACTTGGAGACATCAATCTTAACACCATTGCTAATGATGGACACGCCAGAGAGTTTTGGGATATTTTAAATCAATACGCCTGTAGCAACGAAATAACGCTGCCTACCAGGGTGAGTCAAAAGAGTGCAACTTCCATTGACATCTGTGTTACAAATGTGCTTGCAAATAAGCTTGTATCTGGTGCGTTCATAGAGGACATCAGTGACCATCTTCCTATTTTTAGCCTGTGCCCTTTCATGCATGAAAAAAATCCAAAGCAAACTGAAACACTTTTTTATAGAAATATAAATGATGAAACGCTGAATACTTTTAGTTTCCTTTTAGAAGAAACAAATTGGGGAGAAGTGTTCACAGAGAAAAATCCTTGTTCAGCATTTAATATCTTTCATCGGAAGTATAAAGCCGCTTATGACGCATCCTTTCCTTTAAAACAATCAAAACAGAAAAGTAAAAAAATTAGGAAACCCTGGGTAACCGCGTGTTTAGTAAAGAAAATAAATAAAAAGAATAAAATATATCACGCATTCTTGCGTTCGCGTGATCTGAACGTACTAAGAGTTAAAAAAACCATCCTTCACTGGGAATGATTATCTACGTTAATGCGAATAGCATCAAACGGTGCAGAGTTATGCGCGTTCGTCAGGTGGCCGGCACACTCTAGATACGCCAGCCCACTCTTGAGGCGATTCTAAATTTGTTGACGCCTTTCACAGCCCTGCGCACGATCTCCGCAGCCCAGCACGTGCGTTTGTGTCGCTTAGGAAGGCGAGCAAAGCACGCGCCATACGCACAAACACTCAAAATGGTACCGACCAGACTTTCTGGCGTCTCAGCTATACTTCGTCTCACCTTAGTATGGACTATTGTTGGACGCGCGTGCTAAAAGCGCGAGCTAGTCGCTTTGGATGAAGCCGCAGCGGCTGCACGAGCGCTCGTGCAGCAGATGCTCTAGTTAAGGCAGTCAAGGCTGGCCGCTCGCGCCTGCTGCAGCCTTCGCGGTTAGTCCATGCTAGGGTGAGACGAGTATAGTCTCAACCAACGGTACTCTAAACGGTTGTTTATATCTTTACCATAGGACGCGCCTTACAGCGCTGTCACAGCTACCGGTGCGCGCGCGTTCCATGCACGAGGGCTCATTCCGCTCTCGTGAGGTGAGCACGGCCGCTACATCACCCTCTCCCGAGCGCGGGAGAGGGTGAGCTAGGGAGCAGTGCTAAGCCTGCGAGGCGAGCTAGCCCTGGAATGGAACGCGCGCTCGGTAGCATGTGACAGCACGCGCGTCTATGGTAAAGTATAAACAGATGTTTAGAGTGCCGTGAATGACTGCCTTCATAGCTCTGTGGTTAGCGCGTCTGCCTGCTGATCAAAGGGTCAACGGTTCGAATCCCGCCGGCGCCGGTCTTTTTTATTTATTTATCGACCCGCGGCGTAAGAGGTTAGATAGCCAGATAGATAGATAGATAGATAGATAGATAGATAGATACATAGACGAAAAGTGCGTGAAGTATCCAAGAATGCTATTCGCATTAATATTCGCGATAGCAATATTCGCATTAAAAAAAATTAGGAGATAAAGTAAACTCGGATTTGAAGGCGTGCCAAGAGCGCGAGTATTACCTGAAAATAAATCGTATGTCTGTTCACATTGACCAAAGGAAAGTATGGGGAAGTTTTTAATGCTATGACAAACACTGAAAGAACTAGAAAAACGTAGTGAAAGAAGTCTCATCAAAGGGAACGGGTGACGGGCGTTAGACTATGGTAAGCGAAATGAACTGGCTTACGTTTTATAAATATTGGCGAAAATATGGTATCAGAAGGCAATACAATCGCCACGACGTGACGATAATAACGCAGGTAACAAATTCAATAATGTTCTTCCCGACAACAATGTGTGAAATAGAAGCACTGATTGATAAAATAAAGGAAAGACGTGGCAGCGGGTGACGACGAGCTGAAGGCTCAACCACTCAAGTACGTGCAGCTAGAATTCGCAGCCAGCCTATACCTATCGCACCTCGCGAATAGCATGTTTAGAAAGCGGTATTTTTCCCGTTGCTGATTTGAAGCTAGCTAAAAGTTACTCCCCTGTTTACTGGGGCGGCATTAGTAATCAAAGTTTGTTGGTGTATAGGCCCCATTTCTGTACTTTTAGCAATATTCCTCTAAACTATTTGAAGGCGTAACCATGACCGCCTAGAAAGTTTTTTACAAAGCATAGTGTATGGCAATGGCGTGGCTGCCGTCACGGCGCACCACGGCGCATCGGCTGTGCGCACCTCGGTCACTGATGTCACGTGACAAGTGCCTATAAGTATAGCACGTTCAATAAAGAATGCCTCTTTGCCCGTTGGAATGTCGTCTGCTCAAGTTGGTACATTGGCGACGAGGATGACAACGCACCCGCGCTGCCCAGCGGAAGCGTCGCAGACGGCAGCCGAGCACCATACGAGCGGGGCCAACTGAACGGACAGCGACAGCCAAAGCAGCGCAGTCATCGCATCTCAAGCTGGCGACGGACGGAGCGGACACGACGGACGGAAGCCAGCAAGCGATAAGTACACCGTCTGTTTGCCGAAATATGGCACCTCTTGGAAAGCTTGACGAATACGACGAAAAACAACAGAATTTTGACTCGTATTTAGAGCGTTTCGAGCACTTCGTTAGCGCAAACGACATCAAACCAGAAAAGAAGCTAGCGGTGTTCTTGACCGTTATAGGACCTCGAGCTTACGAAGTTCTGAAAAGCTTGGTCGTACCGGCAGTACCGGGAGATAAGTCGTTCGAAGAAGTGAAAGTTTTGCTGAAAAACCATTATAGCC
>JAZHYW010020908.1:0-30995 GCA_037355805.1 Ixodes ricinus
AGTTCATTGTAGCTAGTAATCATCTCTCTTAGCCGAGTGGCGTTCACTCCGGTGTGCCACAAGGCTCTGTGCTCGGATCTCTTCTTTTTCTTGTATACATTAATGATCTACCCTCTTGTGTTTCTTCCCATATTCATTTGTTTGCCGAAGACTGTGTTGTATTTAGGGAAATAACTTGTGAAAATGACATTAACACGCTCCAGTCCGATCTTAAAGCTATTTCTGTTTGGTGCAAAACGTGGTGCATGGCATTGAACATTAACAAATGTAAATTTATGCGCGTGTCCAGGAAAATTCATAATCTACCTGTTTACCATCTTCATAACTCGCCCCTAGACGCTGTGACTAGTTATAAATATCTTGGTATTCACATCATATCAAATCTCACGTGGACAGTTCATATAACATATATAATTAATAACGCTAACCGTATGTTGGGATATCTTCGACGTAATTTTGCAAAAGTTCCCTCATCTCTAAAACTTTTACTTTACAAAGCACTAATTCGTCCAAAACTCAAATATGCCGTTTCAGTCTGGGATCTTTGTCATAAAAATCTAATTCACTCACTCGAAATGGTCCAGAATAACTCTGTTCGCTTTATTTTGTCCAACTATAACAGAACTGCGAGCATAACCACAATGAAATCCAGCCTCGACTTACCGTCTTTGTCATCTCGTCCTAAAAACTTTCGTCTTTGCCTCTTTCACAAGTTGTTTTATCACCCCATCTCCGCGCTGAACTTATTTTACCTCCCCCAATACGTTTCATCTCGATTAGATCACGTCCATAAGGTCGGCGTCCCATCGTGCAGGACTAATACTTTTTTTCAGACATTTCTCCCACGCACATCAGAAGAGTGGAATCGCCTTCCCGTACCAACAGCCTCAATCGAAGACCTCCAACTGTTCAAGAACGCCTTAGCCAATATTGTATGAATAGACGCCATTTGTTTATACTTCTAGTAACTGCTTTCTTTTACTTCATAATCATTTATTCTTGTAACCACTCCCTCTTCAATGCCATAGGCCCTGAGGGTACATGTAATAAATAAATAAATAAATAGGCGTAACAAGCAGACGGCACACTCTGTTTTCTGCTCGCTGTTCTCTGCTCCCTGATTTCGTTGCCTCTGCATGCTGCTCGCACTATGACACTTAGCAGAAAGGTCCCGATGCTCAAAATTCAGTTCAAGTTGCATCATTTACAGAATACGAAAAAGTGTTTGCGTCTCCGAAGGTTGTAATGATACTGTCCAAAATGTGCACTTTAACAATGTAAGCGCGCGGGTATTTGTATATAGGGTGTCCCAATATCTCGAGTAAATCCAGAGATTGTATGTTGCCTGCAGAAAGCCTGCAAAGAAAGCTTGTCTGTGGCTGTCCCGCCATTGAATATTTCCGCTTTAAAAATGCACCGATTTCAAAATATCGTATGCTATGCACCATTCCGAGGTTTAAGATTCCTCAGCCCAGCGTGAGATTTCCTCAGCCCAACACGCGCATGTTCGACGCTTCAAAAAGCGTGCAAATCATGCGCTATACGGACAAACACTAATAATGAAACCGGCAAGTCCTTTTTCGGAAAGGGATATTGCCGCGCGCGCAGCTGGCCACGTAGGCAGCGCGCGTGGCCTAACGGTTATAGCGCCTGCCTCCCACGCGAAAAGCCAGGGTTCGATTCCTGGCCGCGGGGACGCCTTTTTGTTGACATCTAATGTAATGTTCTGGTAAATTCGAGAACCGTGTTGCTTGTTCGAGGTCAGAAAGTTCTACACGCCGAACCTTCTGGGCCGATTATTCCAGAAGCCCACGCATGTACATAAGGGGCTCCGCGTGGCAAGCCGCAGTCAGTTTCGCCCCAGCGTTCGACTCTGCTCTTTCGCCGACTTCGACGCCCGCGACGCTCTACTGTTATCTTTTGTTTCCTTCTTTATTTTTGGGCACAAGTTCGCCCGATTAAACGTTCAGTTTACTCAGTTATTCACCGCCTCATCACTTGTCATTCGTGACATTTTGGTGGAGGTGCTGGGTAACGCATGCCCCTGCCGCGTACCCCTCCGAGTTCCCGCAGTGCAAGTCCGAACACAAGCCCCCAAGAACCCAACGAAGACCAGACCGAGCTCCGATCAAGTCGCCGGAACCTTGGCCTACCCCGGAGTTAGGACCCTTGCCACCTAGGACCAGGCAAACAAGGACGACGACGATGGCCAACCAGTCGGAGACCCCGGCCGCTTCTGCCGTCGTATACCTGCCCGTCGCACCCCGGACTCCGACGCCTTTCCACGGGGAGATCCACGAAGACGTTGAAGATTGGCTTCAACATTACGAACGAGTGGCCCGCCATAACCGATGGACACCGGAGCAGTGCCTTCAGAACGTCTACTTCGCTCTGGAAGGCACGGCACGCACCTGGTTTGAGAACCACGAAGCGTCAATTTCGTCGTGGGAAGAATTCGAGGCCGAGCTGCGACGCACCTTTGCCAACCAGCACCGACGACAGCGTGCCGAAGAACTCCTGCGAGCGAGAACCCAAGGGCCGACCGAGAGCGTCACAAGCTTTGTCGAAGACGTTCTCCACCTGATGAATCGCGCCGACCCAACCGCTCCCGAAGACAAAAAGCTGCGTGTCTTGATGCGCGGCGTGAAGGAAAACATCTTCGGTGGCCTTGTGCGGAGCCCGCCTACCACCGTCGAAGGTTTCATCACTGAGGCCACCAACATCGAGCGTGCTCTGCAAGCCCGGGCCAGCCACTACCAGAGACTACCCGGCGTCAGCGCGGTTTCGCAATCCGCTTGCGACCTTGCCCACGACACCCCGGGCATTCGTGAACTTATCCGCGACATCGTCCGGGAGGAGCTTAAGAAGCTTCTGCCGACTGCTGAGCGCCCGGCCTCAATCTCCATTGCCGAGGTTGTTCGGGACGAGGTTCAGCGAGCGTTCCTGCCGGATACCCCTGTCACCGTGGCCGCAGCCAATGAGCCGACGCTGAGCTACGCCGCCATGGCCCGACGCCCGCCGCAAGCTCCCCGCCAAGCCACGGCGGCACCCCGAAGAGACGCCCGAACGCCGCAGTACCCCCGACGACAGGAAGATCAGGCGCACGTTCGCCCAGAACAACCTGCGCCGAGGAAGACGGACGTCTGGAGGACGGCCGACCGACGCCCGCTGTGTTACCACTGCGGGGAAGCTGATCATGTGTACCGCCGATGCCCATACAAACGACTCGGGCTGCGCGGGTTCCACCCGAACGATCCGCGCCCCGTTATGGTGAACGCCCTCGGGAGATCGACGAGTACCTGCGACGACCTCAGTCTCCCGAGCCTGCGTACCGCCGAGTGTCCCGGTCGCCGTCGCCGCGACGTCCAGCTTCGCCGATGCACCGACCCCGACGTGAAAGCCTGTCGCCCCTCGCTCCTCGCCGGGGAAACTAGGCGCGGCAACCCCTGGAGGTGGAGTTGCCGAAGACGACCGACGCCAAGATCCTCCACGAACGTCGGAGGGCCCCCACTCGAACGCTACCAGAGACCGAAACGACGCCCCTGCAACGGTGTCCAACAACCTAAACGTCGTCATCGACGGCTACGACGCATCAGCACTCGTGGACACCGGAGCAGACTACTCAGTCTTGAGTGGGAGGCTCTCCCGCCGCCTTCGAAAAGTCACGACGCCGTGGGATGGACCTCAAATACGAACCGCCGGAGGGCACCTCATCACACCAGTCGGGAGATGCACTGCTCGCGTCGAGATCAACGGTGAGACGTGTCCTGTGAAGTTCGTCGTTCTGCAAGACTGTTCGAGGGACGTTATCCTCGGCATGGACTTTCTCTGCGAGTATGGCGCCGTCATCGACCTCGGGGCAAACCAGCTGACGCTGCGAAAGCCTGTTTTACCGTCGGTGGAGACCAACACGACGTCAACCGCGATCCGAGTTATCGCCGACCATGTGAGCTTACCGCCGCGGTCAAGTGTTTTTGTCACCGTCATAACCGACGCAGCCACGCACGGTGAAACTCTTCTGGAAGGCAGCGTCCAACTGCTCCTTGAGAAAGGAATTGGCGTCGCACGAGGCGTAACGGATCTTCAAGAAGGACGTACAACTGTTCTTGTGACAAACTTCCGAGAGGAGCCGCAGCACCTAACGAAGGGTACCACCGTGGGCCACATCGAGGAGCTTCAGGCGCCAGCCGTGGTCACCGCAATCTCCGAAGAAACCTCGTCGTCACAGCAGAACAGCACGTCGCCGCCGCCGATCGACATCGACCCCGAGCTCCCAGCTCCTAAGCGCCGGCAACTGGTTGATCTCCTCGCCGAATACAGTGACTGTTTTGCCACATCGTCGAAAGTTCGCCAAACCCCAATGGCGAAACATCGCATTGTTACCCACGACGACGCGCTCCCTGTCCACCAGTCGCCGTATCGAGTCTCCTTAAAGGAAAGGAAGGTGATTCAAGATCAAGTCCAGGAAATGCTCGACGACGACATCATTCAACCCTCAAGAAGTCCATGGGCGTCCCCAGTCGTCCTTGTAAAGAAGAAGGACGGAACCCTGCGGTTCTGCGTGGACTATCGTCGACTGAACAATGTGACGAAGAAGGACGTCTATCCGCTCCCCCGCATCGACGATACGTTAGACCGACTGCGCCACTCCCGATATTTTTCGTCGATGGACCTGAAGAGTGGTTACTGGCAGATTGAAGTCGACGAACGCGACCGGGAGAAAACTGCCTTCGTCACTCCCGACGGACTGTACGAATTCAAAGTGATGCCATTCGGACTTTGTACAGCGCCAGCCACCTTCCAGCGTGTCATGGACACCGTGCTGGCAGGTCTGAAATGGCAGAGCTGCCTCGTCTACCTCGACGATGTCGTGGTATTTTCACGAGATTTCGACGAGCACCTGAAACGACTTCGAGCCGTGCTTCAAGCCATCAAGACCGCCGGCCTGTCACTCAAGCCAACAAAGTGTCGATTTGCCTATAGTGAACTTAAGTTCCTTGGCCACGTCGTGAACAACAAAGGTGTTCTCCCTGACCCCGAGAAGACCCGCGCCGTAGCTGCATTTACGCCGCCGTCTGACAAGAAGGCCGTGAGAAGATTTCTCGGACTCTGTGCCTACTACAGACGATTTGTTCGGGACTTCGCCAAGCTGTCCGCACCGCTGACGCACCTCACGAAGGACGCCGTAAAGTTCGAATGGACAGAAGAACACCAGCGGTCATTCGATGAGCTGAAACGAAGACTCCAGACGCCCCCGATTCTTGGCCATTTCGACCAGTTCGCGGATACAGAGATCCACACGGACGCCAGTAACACCGGACTTGGCGCGGTGCTAGTTCAAAGGCAGGACGGGGCAGAGCGAGTCATCGCATACGCGAGTCGGACGCTATCTAAGGCGGAGAAGAACTACTCTACAACTGAAAAGGAGTGCCTTGCTGTCGTCTGGGCAATAACAAAGTTTCGCCCATATTTGTATGGAAGTCCTTTTCGCGTGGTCACGGACCACCACTCGCTCTGCTGGCTCGCGAATCTGAAAGACCCCTCCGGACGCCTCGCCCGGTGGAGCCTACGACTGCAGGAGTTCGACATGACCGTTGTGTACAAGTCCGGCCGGAAGCACAATGACGCCGACTGCCTGTCAAGAGCTCCTGTCGAGGCCGGTCCTGCCTGTATCGAAGACGACGACGATGAGTGCTTCCTCGGCGCTTTGAACGTCAGCGACATGGCAGCGCTCCAACGAGACGACCCCGAACTGCGACCGCTCATCGAGCACTTAGAGGGACAAGCGAGTACGGTTCCCCGTGCTTTCTTAAGAATCCTGCATACCTTCTCCATGCGGCGAGGGGTGCTGTACAAGGAGAACTTCGTCAACAACAACACAGCATGGCTGTTGGTTATTCCTGCCAGCATTCGAGAAGAAATCTTCCAAGGATGCCATGACGACCCAACGGCTGGACACCTTGGCTACAGCAGGACGCTCGCCAGGATTCGAGAAAAGTACTACTGGCCGAGGCTACCGAAGACCGTTCACCTGTACATTCGATCATGCCACGAGTGTCAGCGACGCAAAAAACCGCCGACGAAGCCGTCAGGACTTCTGCATCCGATTGCTCCCCCGTCCAGGCCGTTCCAGCAGATCGGAATGGATTTACTTGGCCCTTTCCCGCTGTCAACGTCGGGAAACCGCTGGATAATCGTCGCCACGGATTATCTCACACGGTACGCCGAGACGAAGGCCCTTCCATCGGGTACGGCTGTGGAAGTCGCCAAGTTTTTCATCGAGTCCATTGTCCTCCGGCACGGTGCCCCAGAAGTCCTCATTACAGACCGTGGATCATCGTTCATGGCCCAGCTGACGCAAGAGATCCTTCGCCTCAGCGGCACCGGCCACCGTCGAACCACTGCGTACCATCCGCAGACAAATGGACTAACCGAACGGCTAAACAAAACTATCGCCGACATGGTCTCCATGTATGTCGACGTAGAGCACAAGACTTGGGACGAGGTGTTACCCTACGTCACGTTTGCTTACAACACGGCGGTGCAAGAGACGACAGGAGTGACCCCGTTTCAGCTGGTGCATGGCAGAAGAAGTGACGACCATGCTCGACGCAATGCTACCCCACGAACCAGCTGACGATGGGATCCCCGACGCCCAGGTGGTTGCTCAACGAGCCGAAGAAGTTCGCCAGCTTGCCCGACTCCGAATTCAAGATCAACAACGTGTCGACGCTACCCGGTACAACCTTCGTCGTCGGGACGTCCACTTCCAGCCCGGAGATAGGGTGTGGGTGTGGACACCGATCCGCCGCCGTGGTCTCAGCGAAAAACTCTTGAAGCGCTACTTCGGACCCTACAGAGTGCTTCGTCGACTCGGGGATCTGAACTACGAGGTGATGCCCGACGGAACACGGACTTCATCACGCCGCCCTCCACGACCAGAAGTCGTCCACGTCGTGCGCATGAAGCCGTACTACGCTCGATAGGACTGTGGACCTTATGTGTTCCAAATGACTCTTTAGCTTACCGTTCGTTATGTTTGCTTTGTTTTCTGTTTTGTTTTGTGCTGCATCGGGGCGATGCACTTTTTAAAGGGGGAGTAATGCCGCGCGCGCAGCTTGCCAAGTAGGCAGCGCGCGCGTGGCCTAACGGTTATAGCGCCTGCCTCCCACGCGAAAAGCCAGGGTTCGATTCCTGGCCGCGGGGACGCCTTTTTGTTGACATCTAATGTAATGTTCTGGTAAATTCGAGAACCGTGTTGCTTGTTCGAGGTCAGAAAGTTCTACACGCCGAACCTTCTGGGCCGATTATTCCAGAAGCCCACGCATGTACATAAGGGGCTCCGCGTGGCGAGCCGCAGTCAGTTTTCGCCCCAGCGTTCGACTCTGCTCTTTCGCCGACTTCGACGCCCGCGACGCTCTACTGTTATCTTTTGTTTCCTTCTTTATTTTTGGGCACAAGTTCGCCCGATTAAACGTTTAGTTTACTCAGTTATTCACCGCCTCATCACTTGTCATTCGTGACAATATCAGAGCCTTTCATACTGAGGAAGTTTGCCAATGGGCCAAGCTTGTTGCCCGCTACAACCAGCGGATTTCGCGATAACACAAAATGGCGTTACTTCTTTGTCTCGTATATTCCTGAGAAATCGCATAGAGTACTTTTGAGTCAGAGCCACAAAATGTCGAACAGAAGTAGTCATCCCCGGTTGCCTGACTACGCCGCTGTGGTTGCCAGGCGGTCATAATCTTCTTAAGAAGGCCAAACTCTCTCAGTATAAGCTGCCCTAACGTCTATACTCTGTTTACGCTTAAGGCGGCGGTCCCACGGTGGCCATCTTGAAGAAGCTTAAAATTTGAACCCTAGATTGTGACACCAATCCATGTGCCTTAGAAACTGTGGTGTGGCTTGTGGCACCAATGAAATGGCTAGTCCTCTGTACACGTTTCACTGTTCACCACGTGCTCTCGCTCTCCTGACGCGGTGCCAGCGCTGCCCACTTTGCTCCGTTAGCCCAGCCAGCTCATCTGTTGGACTACGCCAAGCTGGGTGGATTTTCTTCTCTGATATGAACTTCTTATCCGGGTGCAGTAATTTCCGCCTGCTTTTGTGCAAGACATCACGAAGTGAGAAAAAATATTGCACTTTGACTCACAAGTTTTTCGTGAATGAAAAAAAAATTGCTCAACATGAACGCTTAGTAGCTGAATGTTACAGAATGCTACTTCAGTAAACAAATTTTTTTTTACTCAAAGGAGAAGTGAATAGTTGAAAATATTTTAAAACATATCCGCGATGCTGGCGGAAAAAAAATAAGTACTATGTGTGTTGCGTTTTGTACGCGCAGACATCTACTTAACGCGTTACTAGTAATGAGTTAGATCTACCCAGTTTCGGTTTTTGGTAACGGGTAACGTATTTAGTTACTTTTTGTTCATTTAGAAAAAAGCCAGTAACGTACTTAGCTACTTTTAAGGACAAGTAATGAGTAACGGTATTTCGTCGTTTTTGAGGAGGGACGTGTACAACAACGTTTGAGCAGACTTCTTTTAATTCTTACCTGAGTGTGTGTCTATCTCCACAAAAGCAGATGGGCCACCCGAAAAACAACTAAAAATTATGTCAGTATAGCAACGTTTATCGTTGAATACGTTGGTCAAAATCTGAAGCTGCGAATGTCCTTCACCTTGAGAACACAGAAGGTTCGTTGGTTGAACGTTCTAGAGTCGTGAGCACACCGAATGTACACCCGGAGGTTGCGAACGCGGGAAAGCACACAACCCATTGACAAATTGGAACTTTAGAAGCAGAAGACCAAAAAGAAAGGGGAATCCCAGATTCTCCAGCTCTTCCTAGAAGCCAACACTGTCGTTCCTTCGAGTTGTCAGTAGAACGACTCTTCAGCTTCGCCGAACATATATTCTCAATGAAGCGGGGAAATATAACTAATGAAAATTTCGAGAGGCAGCTACTGCGGGAATGCAAAGACTACTAAAAGGAAAACAATAAACTACAAAACAAAATCTCTGTTTGAGACGACACCTTCTTTCTTTCTGTTCCTCTCCCTTCCACTTTTTGTTCTTTTGCTTCTCCACCTAGACTCACTTCGGTCAAGAAAATGGTAAAAGTAACCCCCTACTTTCAAGGCACGGTGTAAGTGTTTCAAGGTAAATTAACGCGTTCATTTTGAGAATCCATAACGAGTAACATATTTGGTTACTTTTTGAGAAAGTAACGAGCAACGGTTTTTAGTTACCCGCTTCGGGTAACGTGCACTTGTCTGTGTAGTCGTAACCGAAAAAAGTAAAGAAATACGTTGCTCGTTACTTGCAAAATAAAGGAACCCGCTACCGACCCACGTTACCTCAAAATAAAGAAGGCGTTACCTTTACCGGTGGCGATGTAATGTGACGCACGTTACTTTTGCATTACTTTTTGAATGATTCAGCAACACGTTTTACGGCTCTGACGTCACAGGTATGCATCAGCGCCAGATTTCAAGAGACATTATGTTCTACCCAGAAATTTAATGTAATTACTATATATGTTTTACTGCTCCACAGAAATACTCACAAGAAAAAAGGCAAAGAGAAGAGCAAAAAAGAAAAAAAATCCTAACGCTTTCGAGCCAAAGAACACAAAACAATTGAAGTGTAATTTTTTTCTTTAAGTCTTCGGAATAATATGTAACGGGTAACGTAACTAACGTATTCGTTTCTCGAAATAAATAATGTAAGTTACACGTTACTGTTTTGAAAATGTAACGAATAGGTTGGTGCGTTACACAAAAGCGTATTTAAAGGGGTAGGGAAACAAAATTCCAACGCTCATTTTTAGCTTTAATCGGTTGCCTGTTGCACCATAAACTCAATAACACAAGTCTTGCGTTGAAAGGCACAAGCAAAATAACTTTAAAGCTAATTAAACAATCTTTCAATGTGCACCTGGTGGATGCATGCGGAGCCTATTTGGGAGGTAATCTAGCAACGTTGGGGAACTTGCTACGTAGTCATGACGTAGCAGATTCCTCCGGAGCAGCGCCGCTCTTTGCCATTTTAACATTTTCCTTCATAGCTTTCCTCCTCAACTCACAAATCGCGTATTGAACCAAACAGTCCAAGAAGACGGAAAGGAGGGACTCCCTCTTTTTCGGACCCTCGTTTGTGCACCCGGATACTGCCATTCTCCCCCTAGAACAGGGGTGCACAACTAAAAAATTTGGCGGGCCAAAATTACGTTTATTGAAATCTGTGCCGGGCCGCACCTAATGCGATTTGTCACTTTTTTTTTTTTGGCTGCGGTCAGGTCTTTGATAGCAGGTGTCATCGCGCTCGTTGCCCATGTTTAGCGCATCTCGCAACGTCATATCCTTTATGGCAGGTCGAGGGCGGTTCCTGTTGACAGTCATCAGTGAGAAGGTCTGCTCACACAAGCATACGTGCTCCCGAAAAGTGACGACAGTCTCAAGGCGTGGTTTACCAGGTTTCCGCACTTTTTCTTGTCTAGGTTTCTGTAGAACTCACGCAGCTGAGATTCGAGATGCATAGTCTTCAGCGCTGGTGGATACTGGAGGTCGACGAGCTGCAGTTGCATCGTCGTATCGGAGTTTTCCGATCCAACGATGCAACCTCTGACTATTCGAAGAGGAAGGGAGAGGGTTGATAGCCTCCGTGGTGAAAGAAGGAAGGGGATCTGTGGAGATAGAGCAAGAAGTTTTCGCGTTCTGTGTACAGCCATGTTGAGACAAAACCACACCAAGGACAGGGACGGCTGCACACGTTTTTTTTTTTTGTTGTTGTCAGCGGGATTAGTGGAGAGGAAAAATTTGCACTGAGAAATCGTAGTTCCTTCGCCAAAAACTGAAAAAAGTAGGTCAAAGGGTTTCACTGCTGCTTGCCAAGCGGAGTGGGCGCTCGGTGGATTGAATGGCATAATAAGCGACTTTCTGCGCTGAGCCGGGCCGCGGGACGCTAAAAAGCGCCCGCGGGCCGCATGCGGCCCGCGGGCCGTATGTTGTGCACTCCTATTATAAAAAGTATGTTCGTACTTTACCAAAAAGTAAGACGTCACGGATGACGCCGTTACTAGTAACTTGTTACTGCCAACACTGGACTTGTGTCGTCCTTTTGTTCGAGTAGATCGGTTCGATATCTCCGAAAACTATATCTACTCATGCCACTTGCTAGGTGCGCTGGCATCGGCCACTACCGTCGCCATCTTCGATGTCTCTTTCTATCCCTCGCAGGTGTAAGATGTCGTCTGGCCGGGCGTTTCAGCGTTGTTTAGCCACATTTTACAACTTTAAATGCTTTTGGGGGGCAAAACTAGGGGTTATTTTTATACTTTGGTGCTTTTCAAGTGCCGTAGGAATATTGTTTGTGTGTCTTAGTTCGTTTTTGTCTCTATCGGACTTGTCCACCGCGGCCGCGTTGCTCTATCGGCTACATGCACCGCTCCGTGCCACGCACCGTGCCCATGGCGGTAGTTCTCTTGCAGGAACTGTGAGTTTTCTAATTTGGTGCTTTTGTAGCACAGTATGATTAATCTTTGTTTTGTTTTGCTAGCTTTTTTTGTTTTTTTTCTATAGCGGGTTTTCTTCACTACGGCCCTGTAGGTCTATAACTTCCGTGTCGTACGTGGTGCCTTCGGTGTTTGTTCCTGTGCAGAAACATACCGTGCGGCTCACCTAGTGCGCAGCTAATGAAAAATGCCATGCATTTTTCATTAGCGGTCACAGCGACTGCGTTCGTTGTGACCGGAGCGACCGGAACAACCTATTTGCACCACGCGAACGTACTCCCGCAACCACTTCAACAAGTGCAGCAGGTCGTAAGCACGACGGCCGCTTCTCTGACGCCGTCAGCTGTTTTTGCAGTGCCTCATCAAAGTTATAAGACGGTCGCCCACTCACACTGGTTAGTCACCACTTTTGGGGCGATGAAAAAGCCCACTTTAGCGAAGTTTTCGTCAACAGGCTTTTCGCCGTCTGGGTAGAACATCCTACAACCAAGCAGTTCACCATCGACCAAACAATTTAAGTATAAACCGCATGTAAACGATTCGTCAAGTGACGAGACAAGCGACGGCGACCCGCTTCGCTGTCGCTCGGCCACTCGCGCGACGAGGACGATTTAGTGAGCGATGAGATGACCGACGGTGACAACAACGAGAGTCAGCGACGAAAGACGGAGATTTCTCATGGTAGCTCGTCGCGTAGCTCGGTTTTTGGATTTCCCGAAATCGTTGTTCATCGCCTTGGTGGCTTGCTCCAGTCGCTTTTATGGGGTTTGCCTCGTGGCGCGAGTGACCGAGCGACAGCGAAGCGGATCGTCGTCGCTTGTATCGTCGCTCGCCACGCTGACTCGTCGCTGTCGCTCGCTAAATCGCTTACATACGGTTCAACCTTTACGCGCGGTACTCGGCGGCAACAAGGGAATGAATAACACCCCCCCCCCCGAAAGAAACATTTTTTCTCTCTCTCGTTCAATGAAGCTTCTTCAACGATATGAATTTAACACACACTACGAACGGACGACCGCGTACCCAAGCTATCCAAGCCCGTCGAACAGCGACCTCGTAGATGGCGATCGACGGTGACGCTACCTGGCAAAAATCTAACCTGCAGGTTGAGTGAATACCACCTGTACTTGATACTTCGCCGCGCCTCTGTGCATAGTTACCATATTGCTGTTGAAGTGTTAAAAGTATCTGGATGTTTTCATCTCAATTCAAGCACAGGTTTTGGGTCGATAGTTTATTGTTTACAAGAATATTAAATTTTTGGCAACATTCTTGACACTAAAAAGAACGCAAATAGCAAGTTTGGTGGACTTTTTTGGGGTTCCATGTTATTTACCATTAAAGCGCCCGTGGCCAGAACTGACGTCTCACGCACCTGCCGGGATCGGGGTTTGACCGCTCGCTCTATCGTCGCTTCTCAGGTAGGTGCACTAGGACTCTTTCCCGAAGTTTTCGAGTTAGATTTCATTATGGTAAATAATACAATAATAGAATTTTTGTTTTAATATAAAAAAATGTCGAACAATCTCGCTTTGCTAATTTTAGACCTAGTCTTGCAAGTTTTTACGCGATGACTATTGAAGATGTTTTAATTTCCTTGGTATCACCAGAAAGTTAATGTGTAGCTATTTTATTTAACATAATTTTGATACAATTTGCACAAATTAAAATGTGTTGTATTCATTTGCTTCATTTACCAAGGTGATTCCCTAGTGTAAAAAGTCATTTGTGTAGAAATTTCTCGTGTCCAATAAACACATATGGATCAAAACAAGATGTATAAGAACATATGAGAAGCATATGAGAACTGTAAGAACTATATAAGAACTATATAAGATATATAAGGACCATTTAAGAAAATTATAAGAAACCTCCCAGAAGTTTCTTATATGGTGCTTGTGTGTTCTTATATATATTATATGGTTCTTATATAGTTCTTATATGTTCTTATATATCTTGTATGATTCATATGCGTTTATTGGACACGAGAAATTTCTGATACATATAAGAATTTTCAATAGGGTTTAACATGAAACGCAAATAAAATATCATATTTTGTGTATATATCCGGAAATAAAGCTTGAATCTTTTGAAATGTGCGTTGGGAAACGGCAGGCATTATTGCAGATTAAAATAGCTTTCATAATATTACCTATTGCAGAACGCCGTCACAACGCATTACGCATAAGCTTCAAGTTTCCATTGCAGTCATACAAGCAAAATATTATATTACCTATTTATATGTTCTCGCTTCTGATCAAACACAAGCATACTTTGTCACTACTAGAACACGAAGCAAATAAAAAAAAATATTTTTACAGAAAAAAGGTTTCATTTTTTAGGCTTGCGAAACGTTCGCTTATTCGAATATACAAATGTTTACTTTTCTCAGTGCAAAAATGAACTGCTTATCTTCAAACGCTTGTTGTCCACCCAAATGTAGTCCTGGCTGTCCAATTTTATACCAAAGGTTCAGCAATAACCGTCATTGTATTCAGAAGCTATTAGTGATATTCAGAAATTTTCCAAATTTCGCCCGTTTTCGGTATCTTGCGCCATAAGATGTATTCGAGAGCTCTGTCGGTTGGTATTTTTTTTAGATAAAACTGAAAGCAAATCCCGTGAAACTGTCGAGTAAAGTAATGGTTAGTGCGGAAATTCTGGCTTCTTGTTCGGACCTCTACCGCTACATTTGAGGGAAAATTAGCAATCGGCAATGCGAAGTTAGTTATTTAAAGGAACAAAAGCCTGCCAATCATTTTGGGGGACAACTTGTATATAACGGATTTTATTTTGTACATATATTATTGAATTTATAGACACTATAGGGTCCAGGTTTTAGCTTTTTGGTGGTATCAAGCTTCTTAAAATACTTTATTTCGGTCACATGTAAGAACTTGGCAAACTTTGCAAAATTCACCAAAAAGAGAAAGTTCAACTTATATTTTTCAGATTTGTTTTAAAATATTAGATTTAAAATTTATATTAATGCTGATTATATATAATGCTGAGCCAGGTCCCGGAAGCCCCTGCTGGCTTTGACCTGACTCGATATTCGACATGGAGATCAGTACATTTGTGAATAAACTATTAATATTGCTATTATTACAATTGCGTTAACTGTGCGTGTTATCCGTTGAATTCTGTTGACAGTGAGGCAGTACATTTTGATTCCGTCCTGACTTCGGAGACGCTCTGCACCTTCCTTCGTAGCAGACTTTGTAGCGTAAGTTTTTTACTTTAATGTAACAGTGTTCATGGCATTTTCAGTGACGAAATCAATTTTTTAAGCTCTTGCCTACAGCATTATTTGATATGGCGTAATAGTATATGGTAATTGTGTGAAAGTGTGGAAAACCAAAAATTGACCGCGTTATGAAAAACCTGTTAAAAAATCTTGGTTACCACCGGGATAACTCCGTTGACAGAGACATTTTCGAAGCCCTGCAAATGCGAAGCTTTCGCCTTTTTTTTCCGATTTGTCGTTCTACGACACTTCTTGTGTGGCGATTTTAAACCCCGTTTATCCCCAAGAGATTTGCCAAGGTCAAACTGATTTGCGGTCCTCCAATATTATACAAGGTACGGTAAGCGTGAACGTTCCAACTATGTAACTTTGATGTTTAATAAAGTTGCAGATTGTCTCTTTGGTAAAGTTTCTCCTAAGAGAATTTGAAGAAGTTACTGTCCAATTTATCATCCTGAGTCCGCGTTAATACCTTGCTTGTTTTTTGCACTTTTATCTACTGTTTTTTTTTCAGTTGTGAAGTGTATTTGTTATCTTTGTTTGTGCTATCTACAGTTACCTTGCCGCTCGACTGCCGCTTCCTGTCCGTGAAACCTCCATTGGCTTGGACAGTCCCGTCTCTGTATCTTGCATACTTTTTTCCGTTGAATAAAATTATTATTATTATTAATATTAATGCAACTATTGTTATTATTATTATGATTATTATTAAGCGTCATAAAACCTATTTTAAAAGTGTCACAGGAGGGTTCTGGTACAGCCGTGTGAGAAGTGGAAGCACATCCAGCGGTCAAAGATTCGATCTCCAACAGTTGGAAGAAATGTCCCTTTTCGCCTTGGCGGATTCAATAAACAATAACTTTAAACAAATCAAATCCGCCAAGCCAGCTCTTGGCGCTGATGTTCTTTCTAAAAATTACCCTAGAGTATGTTTTTTTTTCTTTTTGTAAAAAAATAAACATGCATTCTCAAACCCGTGCCCTGAATTGCTATAAATATCTTCAAAAATTATCTTCTGGCGAAGAATACCTTATAAATATTACCCTTTAAAAGGCTTATGCGGAATACCAGAGCATTTGGGACAAAAAATAAGTTATTTTCAATGCGCAGATAAGCCTAGCTCAGAATTTCACATTTTTCTAATGGTCCCTTCTCCACGCACGCGAAGCCTAACAGATGGTCTAAGACTTCTTATCTTTGTTCAATCTTTTTGTGGATGAAAAGTTGCATACACCATGGGGAAGTACGGTACTCTCTTAATTTAACGCCTAGACAAGATGGTTCCTTTGTGACATTTTTTGTGCTATTCCTGGGCCTACAGGTGAATGGCGTGATGAAGTCTTTACTTCCCGATCACAATCCAGCATGTCGAGGTTTGTAAAAACGTCCCTGAAAGACAATAAACCTTTTTTTTTCTGAACAGTGTACGCGTGTAAAGACGGTGGGTTCGGGGGAATGTCACTCATAATCTTCGCGAGATCGAAGCTAGTTTTATGCAGCACTGCATGCGAGAAACGGCATTCCCACACTGCCATGTACGTCTCATGTTGATTCTTCTACGTGTTTATTCACACGACGAAGCTTTCTTCCACAGAGAAAAGCAAACGTCACTGTGGTTCTAGATCACATGCGACACATCATGCTTGCTCATCCCCGTACTCCGCCGAGAGCCGAGGATTTTCCCATCGTTCCGGCAAGGAAAGAAGATGGCGCCGAACGACAAGTTCGAGCGCGTCTGCAAAACACGTGTGGGCAGCTTGAAGTCGTCGCATTCTTACTCTAATAGCGTCAAAGTTGACAGGGTCATATTGCTCTTGTGGTGTACTCACACGACGTAGATTTACTCCAGGTGGAGGGACACATGTCACCGTGTTTTGAGGTTACGTGGGTCACGTCTCCGACACTTCCTGATATCCGTGCCCTGCATATAGCCGAGGACAAACTGTTCCTTTCCTAGAGATTGTCCTATCGCTTCGGCAAGATTGAAAGATGGCGTCGAACGGTGAATTCGATTAGTTTGTCGATGTTCGCAAAAAGCATGTTTGATGCTTGAAGTCGCTGCATTCTCAACCAACAGCGTCATAGTTGATAGTCCGTCGGTGCTCCTATTTACATAATTTAAAGACAAATTCGGAACAATATCATTCTTTCTATCACTCTTAGTGCAAAGACGACGACTTCAAACTTCCATCATGCTTTTTACACACAACATCGAACCTTTCGTTAGACGACAGATTATTTTCTTGCCGGAATTTTGGAAGAATTCCCAGATCTCGGCGGAGTGGCGAATGTGGGGGAACTATCAAGCATTCGTGACGTGGCGCAGGTGACGCAGAAACGCGATGATGGCTGCTCATTTCTGTGTAGAAAACCTTTGTACCTCTACACCATAAGTAATTTGTTGTTGTATGTCTAGGCGGTGGAGAGTTAAACTGCCCCAAAGGCGCCTGGTGTCCTCGAGGTGTGCGAGAGGACACCACGAGAGGACACCAGGCAAGGCAGACATATCTCCACTCGATATATGACTATCTCGGGAGGAACAATTGAGGGCAGATTTGATTAATCGTGCCATCTAACTTTACTTCAAATAATTTACTAGGGGATCAAAGGTCCCCGAGAATACACGCGAAAATACAACAACGAATGTCTAAGGAGGCACGCGTGACGGCGGCAGCGGTACCGTCTTCGCTTCCGCGACCCCGACAACCGCACCTCAATACGAAGACATGTTCTCGCGGCGAAAAGAGAGGGGTGGGAGAGAGAGGCGTCGCCACATGAACCACTTCACTAGGGTTGGTGTATGGCGCTGCCGTCGTTCTGTTGAATGCAACTGAGGACAGCATCCTGTATTCTCTTAGAAAAATGTTTGTTTTCTTCTTTGATAAATTTCGTTCATGGGTGAGGGTTTTAGGTGTGCAGGTTTAAGTCGCTGCATGCACACTTCGTCATCTTTTTGGTTGACATTGATTATGAATGTGTATGTTCATCAAAATATAACTTTGAATGGTCCTTAATATAGGGACTTAGAGGCTTCCTTTGATTCGTCGCACGAAAACGTGTGTAGCAGTTTTCAAATCCTCTTTCGGGCATGGTGAATTCGTTGTACCGGTTAGAGTTTGACTTGTCTGAAGGTTCTCGAAGATTGGTCGCAGAGTCTGAATGCAGTCTTCAGGTCTTACTGAAGTTGTTGTGTCGGCCTCAAGGAAGTCGAAATGGTAACCTGAGCGGTGTTCCAAAAACAAGCTTGGCAATAAACTATCCAAGATCTTCTTTGAGGGCTGCGCGGATGCCAAGAAACACAACGGGCACTTGATGAACCCACTTGTTTAAATGCCTGTGTGCTCTGAGTGCCGTTTTTTTGATGGTGGTGAAAATGTTCCACAAGGCCACTAGATTGCGGATGGTGAGCTGTGCTCCTCATTCGGGTTGTTCCATGAATACTGTTGATCTCTCTAAGCAGTGACAACTCGAATTATCGTCCATGGTCCGTGACGATCTCCGAAGGGAATGCGAATATAAATACGGACGTCGATATCAAGTCGGTGGCCACAGTAGAGGCCATGATGTTAGGTAATAGTGTCGCCTCTGGCCATCTCGTGAATATGTCCATGCAGGTGAGGTACCGGTGTTCCTGCGACGATGGAAGAGGCCCGACTTAAAGCGCTTGATGAATTTCAACTTTATAAACAAGCACCGCCAAGCTGGAGCATGCTGGGACGCACTAGAGCCAAAAAATGGTCAAAAGTCGCCGCCAATCTAGCTTGGTACGGCGGCGCGGCGCCGTCATCTACAATAAGCCAATGGGAGCGTGCTCGCAAACGCTGCCCTATTGAAAAAAACTGTAAGAAAATCAAGCTGGTCAAGCTGGTCCAAACTGGTTCGAGTTTGCACTGCAGCTGGGCAAGCTGGTACTTCAGCTGGTCCAAGCTTGTCAAGCTGGCTTGAGCTGGTTCTGAACCTGACCCAAGCTGGTTCGAGCTGGTCAAGCCGGGAGCGCGCACGCCAAGGTCGGCAAGAGCTCGTCGAACAGGCATTGCCGGGAGCGCGCGCGCCACGGTCAGCTGGGACGGGGACGTTGCCACGTCTTGGTCTTTGTCCTGTCGTTTTCGGTAGACGATTGGGCGCTTCAGTCGCGCAGTGAGCTTCCTCTGTGTGCGAGAAAAGAAAGAGAGATTGGTAGGAACGGAAAATTAGAGACACGTTTGGCTATCTTGGGCAGATTTTCGAAGGGACTGCTGTTCGCGCGTTGTTTGGATACTACTTGAACGGCGGTGCAAGCAAAGCGGGATTTGAGGAGACAGCGAGCGGCAGTCCATTCAGCGCGGGAAAAAGCCTACGCCCCGACTGAGGCGTCGTTTCGTGTCTTCGAATATGTCTGTGCTCATGAATGACGGTGTTGCCGAGGAGTATCGCCAATTCCATCCTAGTTACATGGATTTCCTCGCCTCTGCCGACTACGCAAGAGGCCACTTCGCCCCCATTGCTGGCGGGACCCAGGTTCGCTTCTTTCATCCTTGTAGTATTTTTATTGTTATTGCATTTTTTTAGCGGGTGTCTAGTATTTTTTGTGCTGAGAGACAAGCAATCTGGTTTTAAAGCATTGATTGTTTTGCACAGAGAACCACTCCTCATCCGTCGGTTAGTACTTCGTCAGCGCAGCGCATGTGTAGCATCCGAGCTCATGTGAGCAGGCCGCGAACACGAAAATAATAAATTAGATGCCGAGCTGGCTTTTCTGAAGAGTTTCGGTTGTTTATCCTGTGTATTATATAAACTGGTTAAACTGGTGGGGAAGTCCACCAACTTAACCAGCATGACAAGTTCGCACATCATGACCCGGCATTTGCCCAGCATTCACCCAGCACGGCCCAACATCCAACCAGCTTGACCAGCACGGCAAGCTGGGCATGCTGGAGCAATAACCCAGCATGAGGCTGCGATGCTGGGACCAGAATGAAGCTAGCCTGCTGGGACCAGCTTCTACTAGGACCAGCTTGACTAGCACGGCAAGCTGGGCATGCTGAAGCAATAACCCAATATGAAGCTGGGACAAGATTGTGCTGTTTTTTTCAATAGGGTGGCGCGTCACCCGCAGCCACAGCAGACAAATAGGAACGTGCGAGTCTGGACATGAGACGCACCATGAGCCAAAAATGACGATGCGTCGCTGAAATCCAATAGCAGTGCTGCCGGCATTATCAAACGATGGCATTACTTGGATGAGCCAGGATATCCAGCTCTTTAGCCCGACCTGTTCCAGAAATATTTTTTCAAAACAGGCATAGGGTTGGAGAAAGGTTCTAGGCGGGAGCACAGGGCTCCGTTGTACCTTGGCCTGCTTACAGGAGGTTCAGGAGCGTGCCTTGTCCCGAACGTCCGCCTTGATGCGAAACCACACATACCTTTTCGTCATGAGCTTCTGTGGTGCCCGAACGCCTGAGTGCGAAAGGTTGTGATTGGCGTCGAAGTGTTTTCGACGTAGAGGAGCGGGGACCAAGGCCGCACTTTCCACTTTTCAGATCGCAGGTGACGAACACATTTCCTGGAAAGGTGACGTTCTACAGCTGCAGAGAGAATGACGCATGCAACGTTTCGAGTTCCTGATCGTCCGCTTGCATTCGAGCGAACTCTGCAGAGTCCGAGAGCGGTGTGTGCGGGACGGCGTCAATACGGCTTTGGACGTCGACAGGCACGTTTTCCATTCCTCTGACGTGTCCGATATTAGTCTTGAATTCTGACAGAAAGTACAGCTGACGTATTTTCCGCGGTGGGTGGTGAGATCCGGCGCTAGAAATGACATTGGAAAGGGGCATATGATCTGTGCAGATAGTGAATGGCCTCCCTTCAACAAAGTGTCGGAAGTGGCGAACAGCCAAGTATGGATCCAGCAACTCACACTAAACAACCTGTAGCGCGCTTTTGCGGGCTTCAGCTTTTTTGGAAAAAGAATGCGACTGGTAGCCCCCAGTCGTCGAGGGGCTGCTAAAGTGCTGCTCCGGCGGCGGTAACCGAAGCGTCCGTCATAATCGAAGTCAGAGCATTGTGAATCGGATGCTGCAGGGGGTGATTTTTCTCCAGCGCTTGCTTCGCTTCAGAATAGACTTGCTCAGCTGCTTCAGTTAAAATATATATAAGAAGTAGACCGGCCACCCATGCCGAGAAAAAGGTCAAGGGTTTGAAGCAGCTTGGCATAGAGCTGAATTAAACGTCTGTAAAAGTTGATGGCACCAATGAACTCGAGCAGCTTGATGAGAGACAGTGGTAACGGGAAGTTTTGAAAAGCGCTGAATTTAGAAGCCTGAGGTCGAATGCCTGAGCTATCAATCATGATGCCGTTTTTGGAGAGTCGTTCAAAGAAAAAACTGAGGTGTACAGTGTGCTCTTCTAATAAGGAGCTCACGATTAGCAGGTTGTCGAGGTAAGCGAATACAAAGTGTAAACCCGGCATCACAGCGTGAATGAATCGTTGAAACGATTCTGCCGTATTACTAAGACCAAAAGGCATACTGACGAATTCAAATAGGCCAAAAGGTGCAGTGGCAGCTGTTTTGGGAGTGTCGCCTTCAGCTATCAGAATTTGATGGCAGGCTTAGGTGAGGTCAATCTTGGAGAAGATGGTAGAACCTTGAAGAATAATGGTGAAATCCTAGATTTTGGAAAAAAATACCTGTCTGGAACGTTTCTTTTTTTTTTTTGTAGATCGCGGTAATCTCCGTTTGGTCGCCAATCCCCAAAAGGAAGTGGCCAATCCCCGTTCCTCTGGACACCATACATAACTGAGGTGCCAAACTGCTCGAAGATAGTCGTATTATCCCGAGCTTTAGCATATAATCCAACTCGATTCGAGCAATTTAGAGCTTTTCCGGAGCAAGACGATGAGCGCGGAAGTACAGTGGTGGATCTGTTGTTGGTATGTGATGTGTCAGTGTGACATCATGCTCGACAGGCTGGTTGGGATTTGGGAGTTGATATAAGTGAGGTAATCTTGTTGGGAGGTGATATAAGTGAGGTAATCTCAAAGAGGTGTGCTTGAAAATTGCGTTGCACTTGAGTGCATGTAGGGGTGAACAACAAAGTTTGCCTCGTGACGACTCCTTGCATGAAGAGATGGGTTATTAAGGCGAAGAGGCATTTCCTTTTGACGTTTACTAGAAGAGAATAATGCACGAGATAGTCTGCGCCAATGATGGCTTCACCGACGTCAGCCACCGGGAATATCCACCGAAAAGCTCATCGCAGGCCACGATTCAGCGATAGCGACCATTCCGCAATCACCTGAATGAACGTGCCGTTCACAGCTTGAGGAAAGCAGATAGCATACGTAGACGGTCGGAACCGTGTCGGGAGAACGCGGCTGGCCTGGGCACCTGTGTCGACTAGTAGGTGGTTCCCGGTGGCTCTGTAAGTCACGTAGAAGAGGGACTTTCTCGTAGACTGGGACCACTCACCTTTTCTATAGTGTTCGGCCGACCGGTTTTCCACCCATGCATAGGGGCGCTGAGAGGGGCGCGCATTTTGATGGAAATGGTTGTGGTAGTAGCAGATACCTGATGGGCGATCGCTACCCTACCTGCCGCTCTCAGGTCGGCGCGATGTATAGCGCCGTGGACGGCTGGAAGAGAGCACGAAGCGTCGGCGTCTTTTCGCAGCAAGAACAACATCCTCGAGAAGTTCGCAGAGCTGGTCAACGGGGTCTGATGTCCTGCGCCATGTTGGGGCCATCGCTTGCCGACTGAGTGGTCGTGGTGGCAATGTTGGCGGAGGAAGGGTTCTAGATCTCCAGGACCGCGTCTGAGAAACCGGCGAGTCCCCCAAGGCTGAGGGCCGTGGATGCTGCTACAAGTGCCATCTAGACGTTCCGTGGCAGTCACTGGAGAAAGAGTTCTCGGAGCAGAACGTCGTCGATGTTGTTAGCACGTTCTCCGAGAAGCTGTGTAATTCGACGCAGCAACTGTGAGGGACATCGGTCCCCTTGCTCATTTACGGAGAGCAGTTGCTGCCAAAGGAAACGCTCATAGGCTTCAGTTCTCTGCAGCAGGACCTCCATCAGCTGGTCACAGGGTGCATTTGGCGATGGGTTGGATAGCACATCGTCCAGTTCTTCGGCTGCAGTTGTAGAGAGAGTTTAAACGGCATGATGGTATTCGCGTCCCTGTCTTGTCATGCCTGCAAAATAAAACTAATACACCACTTAAAAAAAAAATCGGGGGTTGCGGTTTTTGTACGGCGAAAGCCGAATTGCAACAGCCGCGACTGTGGCTGGAGTCGAGGCGGGCGTTTTCATGCTTGGATAATTGTCCGGGTCACTACTTGGGAGAGAAAGATCAAAAGGCCGCTGGACAGTTCGAGTTCCAGCTGTCCTCTGTCTGGCGGGCAGAGGAGCAATTTTATATTCCTTTTTCTTGATTTCATTTCCCTTTTCTTTTAAGTCTCCTCTATATATTTTGTCCCTATTTTGTCCTCTGTCTGGAGGAGCGTGAGTATGACGCACCACGAGAACATCAGCTTTTATTTCTTTTATCAGATGTCGAGCTCTTCGCAAACCAATTCAGTCTCCCCGCTAATTTTATTGGAGAAATTCTCGTCACGTGACCCGACGTCAAAGAACCTAAAGACAAATTCCGCTTCTCCGATAATTTAGCGAAAAAATGAGGTCACGAGACCTATGCATCATTTCAGCTTTCACGCTAAATTTGATGGAAAAAAACATCACCACCTTGAGATAAGTTATTCATTAACAGCGTTTTGATTCTAAATCACGGCAACGTCATTTCATTATGAGATCACCGTGCGACGCACGATCGGCGCAATAGAGGTTTTAGTAGATCGTTCCGATGACTCCGATAACGATACCCGATACTCTGGCTCCGCCTTTGCGCTTACATATATAGTATCGTTATCGGGGGTATCGGAGGTATCGGAACGATCTACTAAAACTCTCTAATGTCTATCAATCGTCATCGCTATATCTTCGAATAATCAGCCGAGCTGCCGAAGTCTATACACCTTTTCCGCTGTGGCGAAAAAATCTTGTATGTAATCTTGAATGTCGTCACTGCTGGTATCTGTTAAAACGCCGTTTCGATCTCTCCAAGCGAATTGTTGTGTGTATATTTATACAAGCGATGGGCGTCTGATGTCTCAGCTGCAGATGACCAATTTAGCCACTGCGATACAACCGCTAGCCTGGGGCCTTTAACGTGCACCACGCAGTAGTGGTACAGAACCGTACACCGGTACGATGCTCATCCAGATTAAAACGGGCAGGGGTGGGTATTGAACCCAGGAAACCTGGGTTCTGCAGTGCAAGCTTTCGCCCCATCTGCTCCAAGCTGGTGTGCGCTAGCCCACTCGGCCACCGATCCCCCAATCGGCTTGAAGGTGTTGACGAAAAATGCGTAACGATCACATATTCTTGTTTTGCATCACCTACATGTTTTCGCATATTTCAGGTTGAAATGATTTGATAATATTTTGTCCCGCATACCATATACGGACCCCACGTGACTGAGAAGTAAAGGGAAAAAAACGAATGCACGTAGTTTACCCTTAAGCTAAGACTGCAATCAAGCCTACAAGCGCGAGCTAGACCGCGCTCATAGCTTTGAAACGTGCATTTGTTAGCGCGAGTGCTCGTTCTGCCGAAGAATGCTTCAAAGCAGCGACCTCGAGCTGTAGTGCTAGTGGCATTGGCTGCTGTCTCAGCGTAAACTGGTACGAAAACGAAGTATTTTGCTCTTATTTTTTTGTTTAGATGTGGTCTATTTTAGGACGGCAGCACAGAAACACTAGCCTAGAGTAGTGTTTCTGGGCTGGAGGCAGAGGAGTCAAGAAAACTAATTTTAAAACCAATGAACATATTTCAAAACTGCGTTCGTTTACCAAAAGCGCCCGCGCTCTTGGCTTCGAGACATGCATTTCTAGCGCGAGCGCTGCTTCTGTGGAAGAACGCTCCAAAGCATCGACCTCGAGCTCTCGCCCTTTGATATTACTACAAGGCGAGATTGTGAACGCCCCTCTCTCCTGGGAAAAGTGGCGCCATTCATTGATGTGGAAATACTCGAGACACGTGCCACGGGCTACTTCTGGGAAGAACATGGCGTCTGAAATCCAGCTCAGTGCTGCGCTGTTCCGCCATGATCTTCCCAAGGGCTGCACGTCGCAAGTGCCTCGTGCATGTACGCACCTGTCGCTACTTTTGAAACATGAACGTTCTTTAGAGATTGTCATGTGTTGACGCCACCAAGCAGCATGGCTCGCAACCACAGAGCTACACAGAACCCTTCTCCGTGCACGAACTATTCGCGTCACGAGCGCAATAGGCATTAAGCCTGGCACATCAACGGCGGAGCCATAGGGCGAGCGGCCGCAGGAAAAAAGGAGAGGAGAAGCGCGCGAAGCGGTGACCAATATGGTAGCGCAGATCAGAAAGGGCAGAGATAGACTGCGTGTGCTTGGATCATGAGCGGCCGCTCCCCGAACCACGTTTGTTTTTGTGTTTTCGTCACCGTCGTTTTCGTACTCCGGGAGAAACGGCTGCGGCGACGGCGGCGATTCGAAAGGGCGCTGGCAACAATGCACGATGCCGGCGGCGTCGGCAGAGTTGTCGGTGTGCCAGCGGAGTGCGCCGTCGTCGGACCATCGTGTCGTGCCGCGGAAGAACCAAACAGTTTTGACTGAGTAGTTTCGACGCCCAGGAGCAGAGGACCGTCATTTCAGTGGGAGTGTCCGATTAGCCACATTTAGAACGTCGCGTGTATGAGCTTCAACTGGACTACAGGCGCAACAATGTAAACAGTTCGTAAAGTAGTAGTAAAAATGTTTATTGTGGACGCTGCTACCGCTCGAGCCTCCGTTGAGTAAGCGACGAAGACTGATGAGGTATGCTAATTACAAAAGTGAACACGTAAATGACAGGTGCAGACATCTACACTGTGTGCATGTCTGTCCGTGTCCTTCACGTTTTATTTTTTCGTCCTTAGCACTAAAACGCGAGTTGCTCTCGTTTCTCACGGAAGCTATAGTTGCGTATCATATTACTTGGTTTCACCTCATGTGCGAGCGAAACCAAAGCTAGAAGCGCGAGCCCAGCGCTTTTTGCGTTACTGCATCGCACGCACGCTCGAGCAAAGCAGCAATGCACAAAGCGTCGATGTCGCGCTTCTATATTCGTTTAGTCCTATGTGGGAGCGAAGGCGAAGCTATAAGTATGAGAGGATAGCCCGAGGAAAATCATTAACTGGATAAGCGCGCGTGCAAAGCAGCGAACGCATGAGCGCTCGGCTCGCACGCCTAGCACTGCCTTCGCTCGCACGTAAGATCAAACGAAGTATATCTTTGACTTCGTTCAAACCTAAGGTGAAACGAAGTATATGGCCCATGAATCACCGAACGCTCCAAGCACCAGATACCGACCTTTCCGGGCAGTTCGTCGCACAACCTCCAACGCAAACGAAAGCGACGACCGACCGCTGCGGAGATGCGGACGCAGGGACGGCGAAGGGGAAGGGTTGACGTTAACTTTCTCTTCTCCGCGATTCCGAAAAACAAAACAAAAAGAGGAAAAAAAACAAAAAGACTGTTTCTGCGTTTGGCCGCTCGCTCTTGTGTGGCGCTAGCAGTCTAGCTTCCCTCCGCTCTTGATTCCCCGCCCCTCCTCTCCTACTTTCGGCGGCCACTTTGTTTCGCGACGTGCCAGGCTTTCTCCGTATAGAGGAGGCTATGGCATTGCGCTTCTCACTGGCCGACTTTGAAGCGACGAAAGGCAGAGAGATCGCGCTCATGCCATTTCGTTTCCGTAATATTGGGGGACTTAGCATAAACGAATCACGTCGCGTGATTCACGCGCAATTTGCTTTTTTTTGTGTAGTGCAGCCGACAGAAATTCCAGAGACCATTTTTTGACGAAACTGATCTTCGCGGTATCAGGCAACGCGTTCCGCGAGCGATCGCTCTTTCAAGCTAGAGAACACAATAAAAAATGCCCTTGCTTAACGCATTTTGTGCAACTCTCGCTATCTCGTTTAAAGGAGTGATGCAACGATTTTTGCATTTTGCGCAAATACCGCTCAGAACGGATCCCTGACGTTAATGACCTGTGAAATACGCGTTTGTTTTTCACCACACGCAATCGAAGTCGTACAAAAAATTAAAGAAAACGAGCAGAGTTCACCGCCTCAACTCGCAACGAGAACAAGCGGCCGCCTGATCTAGATCCGATTATATGCCGCCAATGTTGATCATAACCATGCGCTGGGGTCGGCAAGGCACAGGACACGCGCTCAGTTCCAGACATTGTTATGAGTCGGCTTTTGTCCTTATTGCAGCGATTGGACACAGGACACTACCCGAATGCTTCTCGAGCTATCGATTATCACGAGCCCAAACCGAGTGTCCACGCCATGCTCGGGTTCAATCTATGAGCCGCATTCAAATATCGTCACTGGGCAGTACTGCTACCGCCCAGCTACGTCATCAGGTTTTGCGAAGGAGAGATTGAATGAAAACACTAGGTTTTGTCCTTGCAATTACAGCGCAACAAAGGAGGTTCTTGGTCTGTGGTGTTGCGTGCGAGTATCCTTAAGTCCCACTAGTGCAAGTAAGCTCGTGTAAAGTGAAAAACATTCCAATTGAATATCGTTGCACTGCCCCTTTAAGTAGCGATGCAACGATTTTCGTACTCTGCGTAAAAAGCGCTTAGAACGGATCCCTGACGTTAAAGACCTGTAAAACATCGGTTCGTTTTTCTACCACACGCGATATGAAGTCGCAAAAAAAATTAAAGAAAAACGTCCAGCATTCACGCCCTAAACTTGTAGCTATAACACGCGGCCACATGATCTTTAGCTGATTATATGCCGCCTAAAGTCATTGGATCCTAAGAAAGAAGCGCTATTACCTTCCCTACCTGATAGCCGGACAGAAACTGATACTAACATACAGACGACCAAAACCTCGCAAGGCAATTGGCTACTCTGTCTACGTTGCCATGGGAATCGCCATCTCGGACCATTCCAACCTTCGAAGCTTCCAAAGGGTTGTTCTAAACCAGTCGCGCCAAGATCAACATGGAGCATCATCGTACAGAAAGCTTTCTTCGCCAATATAAGCGTCTTTGGCACAACGTATGCAATCAACTTATCAATCATGCTCATCTCCACGGATCTCTTACAATTATAATGCTCTTCGGGCGTATTATAAAACAGAAAACTTATTATTTAGTGCCTCCAAGCACCGACACACCATGGGGTGGTGGTACGAATATGCACGCTTCTTTCGGCGGTGTGTGGATAGCAATATCTCGGTATACAAAAGCGTCTCCATAAAGCTACCCGTCACAAGCGAATTTAGATTGGATTACCAAGAACGGAGGGGTCAAGGAGAAATTGTTCATTTTATGGACCAAGATGGCGACCGTACAGGGAGCTTGGCGCTACTTTCCCAGGATCCAGTGACTTTAATTCTGCCAAAGTTGATCATAGCCACGCGCTGGGGTTCGCAGTGCACAGGACACGCGCTGATTTCCAGATATCGTTATGGTTCGGCAATTGTCGTTTTTGCAACGATTAGAAACAGACCACTACCCGAATACTTCTCGAGCTATCGATTATCAGGAGCCCAAATCGAGTGCCCACGCAATGCTCGGGTTCGATCTATGAGCCGCATTCAAATATCGTCCCTGGAGGTGTGACCCCCATTTACGTCATCAAGTTTCGCGAAGGAGAGATCGAATTAAAACGCTGGCTTTTGTCCATAAAATTGCGCTGCAACAAAGGGGTTTCTTGGCCAGTGGCGCTGCGTGCGAGCATCATTGAGTCCTACTAGTGCAGTAAGCTTCTGTAAGATGAAAAAAAAAACATTCCAATTGAATATCGTTGCACCGCCCCTTTAAACTTGTTAAAAATAAGCCTAGCGAAAACCGCCCTCTAAAAGTAATTAAACAAACACGCATATACCACGACTTTTAGTGTCCCTGCCATGGTCTCAAAATGAAGTTAGTAGACATATCTGGGACCTGCAACAATTCGTTTAAGCGCTTATATGTTACAGGTTATTTTACGCTTACAATTTAAGAAAAATGCACTCAGATCAGTCAAAAGTGTCACAATTCTGGATTTTATTAAAACCCTCCAGCGCGTTCAGGGGAAATTCTAAGATTTGTACAACCTTAATTACGTCAAATCTTTGCCAGGGAAGACAAGACCGTCCATTATTTGCATTCAACATAGCAACGGCCGCGCCAAGTCCTTCCCTGGTGGACTGGTTTATTTGGCGACGCCTTCCCCCAGCCCCCTCGTCTCGCCACCAGACCACGTGACCAGGCGACGAATCTAACTGCTCATTCACACTGGAAGCGGATCCACGCTCGCAAAGCGGTTGCGAACGTGGTTGTATAAAGATACAGTACAATTTCACGCGCATTTGATGTCGTCGAGACCGCGTGCAATTGTACTGGATCTTTATACAACCGCGTTCGCAACCGTTTTGCGAACGTGGATCCGCTTCCAGTGTGAATGAGCGGTAAATGTTGTGCGCTTGACGGGATCGCGGATGCGGAGACGGTACCGCTGTCGACATCACGCGTGTTTCCACGATTCTTCGTTGTCGTCATTTTCATTGTATTCTCGGGGAGTGTCCTGTATTCCACCTAGTCAAATATTTGATTACGTCTTCATGATGAACCTCCAAACGATTCATTACTCTTGCAAAATTGATAAAACCAAGGTTTGTGTAGCGAGCTTTACCCGTTGAGTGACATGCGTGTGAATAGGCCTTATCAAAATATTCTTATGCCGGCTCTGTATCATCACCGTCTCGCGGAACTCTGTGAAAGCTTTACTAGAACGCTGCTCCTTATGGGAAGATGATCGTGTGGAAGAGCCGGAGGAAAAAATTCCGCACCCAGAATCTCAAAGAATGCGTGATCTGAAAAAAAAATAACGCCACCCATTTATTTTTTTTTTATGAGGAATGCGCAGGAAGTTTTATTTTCGAATAGCAACACGCGTTAATTTCGCTCGCTCTGCACTAGAGCCACTAAGCCAGTTAGGCTTAGAGTAGGGGCACTCTCTTCCTCAATCTGATCGCGGGCGCCTCCACCTTGGTGCTTAGAGCAAAGCAAAGCCAACTGTCGATAGTCAGAATTCAAAAATGCGACTTCCTTAGCTTGTGGCACGGTGGAAGCTCAGGCGATATCGTTCTGCACTGTCGTCAACTGTTCTAACATTTCTGGAAGACAATAAAAATGTTTCTTGCGTTTTCAGATAAAGCTTTAGTTAACTGGCAAGATGGCTGAAGCGTCGTTACTCTGCAGAGTAGCTTCTTTAATGGCTCTTGTCTGCGCTAAGCACCAAAATGGCGTCGCCTGCAAAAACAACTGTGAATAAGTGCGGATTTACTCTAAGCGTTTAGTGGCTCTATACTTTATTTCACATTATCACCGATATCAATGCTACACTTCGATGGACCGAATCAGTCCGCGTCACTAAAAAATCATCATGGTGCTCAACGTTCTTTTTTATTTTGCTCGATTGCTATTACCGCTTAATCGCAGAGCGTTAGTCGCAAGATGACGGAAGAAACGAAGATAGACTCTGCATGATTTCCCGTGGGCCTGCACGCTGACTGTTAGTCAGCTTGCAGGCCCACGGGAAATCTTGCACTCTGGTAACATCAGCGTGCTAACATTAATTTCTTTGACTACAAATACGAAGCCGTCAGGCCAGGAGCATGTTAGGGATGACGCAGATGGTCACGCGTGTCAAGAAAATTAGAATGTCTATTTTTAAAAGTCGCGGAGCGGAATCAAACAATTCCTCTTTTAACGCACTCGCTTTACTTGCTAAAACTGCACAAAACCCGAACACGCCCAACGGAACCTTGCGGTAACAGAAGCACCGAGGCCGACAATCCCCGCCATAGTCCCCGCTGCTGCCGCCGCTATACTGGTTATTTCTCGGTTCGAGAGAGTGCGAACTACGGGCTGGAGTTGGGAATATAGAAACATTTAATATGGATAACAGTTTATTTCCATTACACCTAATTGTGGAGCCAACAGAAAAAGCCGAGCTGTGCGGCTTGACAATATGAATCACTAACAATGAATGCAGCTAGATGTTGCGATTTTTTTAGGTGCATGATTGGTCCCTTCGGTGATATAAAGAGCCTAAAGACGACAAACTCCGTGACGAAGCATTTTGGGAACTGCGTGTGTTCTCAGCAATACGTA
>JAZHYW010020910.1:0-25401 GCA_037355805.1 Ixodes ricinus
AAAAACAATTGACGGCAGCAAAAAATAAACTATGCATATTTTATAAACGTGTTACATATAAAAAGCAAGGAGGCTCCCATTACGCTGTGGAACAAAGGAGCTAGTTCTGGAGCACCTCGGGACGTGGCGTGAAAGCGCAGTTCCAATGTCAGGCAACTGACCGAAGAAGCAGGACGTCGTCAAGCACATCCGGGGAGAGATGGCACCTCTGAAACGATAAAATGAACTTCAGCGCATAAAGGCTTTCTCCACACTCACCTGGGTCGCAGGCACTCCCAGGGCTACTTGCGCCAATGCGTAGAGTTCTGGATTGAGTTCCCTTCTCTCCGCCCAAAACTGCAACACGTTAGCGTCCTTTGAAAGCCGCGGCTCCTTGTCTAGCATTCCCAGGTGGCCTGCTCTATCAAGTGGGCTACTGGTACCTCGAACGTGCACGCCTGCCCTCAACCTCTCTTTTCCTTCGAGGAGCTAGCTGCAGGGCGTCTTCCGGGTCATCTGGAGCCGCCGCAGTTTCAGAAGAAAGGGTGGAATCTTGCTCGCATTACAGAGGTGTGATTCCCCTTCCAGTCTTTGTCAAAATGCAACTTGGCCCGGTATTTTTGCTCAGGGGCGAGAACAAGGCGGTAGCGGGGATTCCTGTACACTACTGAACAGAAGACAACAATGTCAAGAAGTTGTACATAGCTCCCTATTTTCATTGACTGGACCAAGGCATTTGCTAACGACGACGGTATCTTGGAAGTGCCCATGGAACATCTCAGCCACGCTCAGCAGAAATCTCCTCAAGTGAGTTCTTCCTTCTGCAATGTCTTCGTAGCCACTTCTGACGGGCGAAATGATACTGCGAGCATTTCGACTTCCGCCCTTACGCCCTCAGTCAACCTGGAGCTTTCTGCTTATTTCGAGAGGAACCTCTGCAGCGAAACCTCCCTAGTTCAAGTAGCCTGGTGAGCATATTCTGCGTGGACATCCACCGCGTTGGACGATCAAGCAAGCACTGGCTTCTTCAGCCCTTAGCTTCAACCCGCAAGTCTCAGCCGAATTGCCGAGCCGAGGGCCTCGCAGAAAAGCGAGTAAGAAAGAACACTGGTACAGAGCTCCACGCTAAGGTGGACTGCAGTGGACGCTAGCAGCTCGCCTAGCATATCCAGTGCTAAAGAGCCTAAATTCCCGGCTGAGCAGCGACGCGCGGAACGTGAGGTCTCCTTGTACGATCAGAGCGCTGAATTTCGAGGATGGCTCGTAGGAATGGCCGGGGTCCACCTTAGGTTGAGAAGCTGAGCATTAGCAGCTTCCCAGCCAAGTACGTCGCGTCTCGTGCAGTGCAAGCACTGTTCAGGGCCACATGCTCGCGCTTGCAGCATCGGCTGCGTCTGGACCCAAGCTGAAACGAAGTAGTCAAAAAGAAAAAAAAACGAGATAGCATGTGGAGGGTGGAAAGGGAGCAATTCTCAGAAGAGCCGTGCGTCTTGATGTTTGTGTTTCTGAGGAGAAAACGTTTTGGTCCTTGCTGTTTCTGCTTCCATAGATCAAGGCTGTTTTGCTGTTTTCTGTAGCTGTACCTGTTGATTCAATCCCCTTCCCTTCCCGGTGTTAGACTTTAATTTCGGTCAGAATATTAAATCCGCTGAGTTATTTTAAAGCAGATTAGATGCGCCACAGTATGGCAACTAGTGCAGGTTCTAAAATGTGCATCGGCCTTTGTATCGCTTTCTTATTAGATCAGTCGTACAATTAAGTCAAGCCGTTCAAAATAAATTGCACACAACTCTGCAAAATTAAAGACAAGAAACACCAAACAGGCTTATTAATTGGTCCCTTTTGCTGACGTACGAATTGGGTATGTTCTAGTGATACTTTTTTTTTTATGAACCATTTCCGGTTTTTAAGGAAAGGTTGGGACGAATGTGGGCATTTGTTAAAGAATTACATGACCAGCAATCCCGGAGAATTTATAGTTACTGTGCTCATTTCGTTTGAGGTCTTGAGACAAACTTTGTAAATTATGAAGACGGCCGTTATGTGAAAACCTGATAATGGAACGTTACAGAGCTTCCCGCTACGTATTTTCTCGCTTTTTGACTTCCCACATGAACGAAACGGAACTTTCGTTCCTGGGCAAAACGAAAGTTTTGCCCGGGAAAGAAAAAATAATTATTTCGGTCAAGTTCAACTCCGGTTTGCGCGAAAACATTTTTTTTCTTGCATTTTTGTTTATGTTTTTGGGTACTGTGTTTTTCGCCGCGCACTTTTCACGTGAATTGACTTCGCGTGTGAACCGAAAAACCGCATGGAAAACATAGCGGTTCTGCTCCGGAACGAAAAAAATATTTCGTTCCGGTTCCACTCTGGTTTGTGCGAAAATAACGGTTTTTTCCGGTTTTGGATCACGGTTCGGGTTCGGTTCAATACCCTGACTACGACCCACCGACGTATATAGACGGATTTAGAGGGGAGAGAAGGAAAGGGTTAGGAAGATGCGCCCCCCCCCCCCCCCCCCAACCTCCCTAAGGTCAACTTTTTGTTTTTATAGAAAAATTTATAGAGACCAGCCAAACGTTTAGTTTTTGGTGGCACAGCAACACATTGGGTCAGCACAATTATGTGGGCAACGTTCCGGCCGTAAGCTTTTGTCAGCTGAGCTTTTTGTCCGGTGAGCTTTTTGTCCGGTGATCTTTTGTCCGGTGAGAATCTGTCCGGTTACCTGAGGGGAGGCCTTGTCGGATTTCCCGGAAAGGTCAATTTCGCCCCCTCGCACTGATCTCAAAGATAGAGGCGCACATGAGAAACTTGGTGTATACACCAAGTTTCTCGTAGCGCCTCTATATCAAGCATGTCGGCGCTCTATAGAGCGCCGATATACTTGAAGTTTACAGCTTAGCTTTGCTTAGCGTTTGGAAACACGTTGCTCGGCTTATAGGCGCGTCAAGGTATGATACGGCACCTTGGGCGCCAAGCCTTCGGAGCTATTTTTTGTTCTCTCTTAGCTTCGGTATGGCTGACATATTCTCGACGGCTTAAGGCCCGTTCACACATACGCTGTAACTAGGCGCCGTTAGACAGCACCGGGAATAGCGCCGACGTTCCTGATGCAGCGGTGACTTCCAGCTAGGTCAGTGACACGGTGGTGGTACAGCGCAGCATCGGCTGCTAAGTTGTGCTCGAGTGACTGCCGCATCAGCGCTGTTCCCAGGTGTCCATTTAGCGCCTTGATGTATGAACCGGCTTCAACGTTGAACAGCGCGGAGCCCACAATTATTTTTTTCTGAATTCTCGGCGAAAGCACGTGTTGATGACGTACAACAAATCTCGGAGCGGGATGTACCGAAGAAAACGAATATTCGGAAAAAAGTTAATTAGAAGCTTCTAGCTAATTAGCTCGTTATTTATCACTTCACGTTATATACCCCGAGTTCTGCCGCGATCGATGGCGCTACTCCGAAATAAATTTCTTCACTTCGAGCGGCGCTTTTTCTTCATTTTCGGTCGTACGTGAAACACTCTCCGTATACAACTGGCGCAGTTAATAACGTGTCCAGTTAAAATCTCACTTTCTGCGGATGATTGTGTGTTATCTATACGGCTCTTTTGAAGAGTTCTACTTTTGGAACCAGGACTGGCAAATGGAAATTAGTTTTAGCAAATTTGTTTCTACGTTTTTTTTTTTTTTACGAACACGAAATTCCCTTTGTTATACGAATGCCTTTTGAGGATTAATAACGTAATCAAGCGTTTGACTACAAGTGCCTGACTGTCACGCTCACTGATAGCCGGACTTCTACGTATCGCGTTGCAAGTAACGCGTAACTAAATTTTACATAGTTATTCTTTGCAGTTGAACCAAGTAACAACCTAGCTTTTTTTTTAAGTGGAGGGAATTAGTATAATATTGTCTTTACTTTTCGATGAAGGAACGAGTAACGATATTTAGTCACTTCTGAATAGGAACGTGCTCTCGCCTGTAATTTGCACGACGAGAAAACCATGGGTAGGTGATTCAAATATGTGCGGAAGGCATGTGCGTATATTCGCGATTCCAGCAATCACGGACGCCACCTAGAGTTAAAGTACTGACCTGGTTGGGACTAAATAGAGTCACTAAATGAGCTACGCTTAAAGTATCGTCTTTCTGTACCCCGATATTGTTATGGGCGCCGCCATCTTGGTGCTTGTGCAGAGCAGACGCAACTGCCGATCGTCATGAATCGAGAGTGCGACTTCCTCAGCATTAGATTAGGTGTTGGGAAGCTCATGTAATATTGCTTTCCCTGTCACAACCTGTTGGAACATTTGTGAAGGACGGAAAAGCGTTTCGTGGGATTTCAAATAAATATTCGGATAACTGGCTACCATGTTTTTAAGCCATAAGATGGGTAAGTGTCGCTACTCTGAAGCGTATAGCCTATTTAGTGGCACTAGCCGGAACAGGTCGCGGTTTCCTGTTCATCTCAATTTGTGGCTTCCGTGATTGCATGTTGTCGGCGGCTGTCACCATAGCCGCCAAAGTAAAGTGAGGGAAGTTGCGTCGGTTGTGTAATTGTTTATAGAGCCGGACGTTTGTCTGCTTCAGTGGGCGTCTGGTGTCTTAGCTGTATAGATACGCAAATTGGCCAGTGCAGTAGAACCACTAGCCTGGGGTCTTTAACGTGCACCACTTAGTAGTGATACGGTGTGCCAGAAATAGGGGGTAGTGTTCGAACCGGCGCGGCTCCCGTGAGGCATCGATTCGATATCTACTGATGACGTCACCTGCACCTGCACCTGGAGGGCGTGTGGTGCGCCCGTGCACTGCGATAGGCGGGAAATACGAAATATCTCGTGTCGCTCTGGTACAGTGTTCATGGGCATACAAAAAGGAGACAAGGTAAAAGCTGCCGCATTTCTTGACTCTGATTTCTTTTTTTGTTAACCGTATGAACGTGGTCCCAAAAAAGTTAGGCGGTGCAAAATTAAGTTCGCATACTGCGCTCGTTTCTTCAAGGCGCTTGCTCGCCAGACCCACATTTGTTTGCCCAGGGTTCTCTTGCTGCTCTGTCCTTTGGAACGGTGAAGATTGACGCTGTCCGCTCACCTTTCACACACGAGTAGCCTGTTTTGTAGCCTGGTGCGCAACAGTAGATTCCGCCGGCGTTGCGCCGGCATTTCCGATTATAAATTTAAACGTCTACAGTCCGCAGTGCACGCGAAATTGTAGGTAGCCTCAAAAATCTCACCGGGAAAGAACGTGCCGGCAGAAAAATTCAATGTACCACCTACCGCTCAGACTGAGTACAGTGTTTCAAACACACGAAGCAATTTTCGCCAAACTACCAGGTTGTCGCATTGCCATACACATCCTTTCAGGGGCAGGTGACTGCAGCGCCACTGCTAATTGTCGATATGCGCGCCCTAATGGGTTCCCATTGCGGGAGCCGCGCCAGTCCCCAAAATACCCCCTCCCCCCCTATTTCTATTGCACCTACACTTAAAAAAAAAAAAGGTGTAGCTTTTACACCCCTTGTCACATATTTTACACCACAAAACTTCGATTCGACGTACAGCGCAATAACGTCAAACTGACGGCACCAACTTTCACGAGAGGTTTGATGACGGTGGAATATAACTAGGGTTCGGAGTTTTCGGTTTAAACTGATAAAAACCGATAAACGTATGCCGAATCTATTTTCGGAAATTCAGTTTTAACCGAAAAATGTCAGCTTTTAGGTTCGGCATTTTCGATTTAAACCGACAAAAAACCAATAAAGGTTCGTCGAATCCATTTTCTAAAATTCAGATTTAATTGGAAAATGTCATTTTGACCTTCCAGTCGTACCGCAGAGCCGTGGCGAAAAAGTGGAACGACATTGTCTATCGAAACGTGTCCGAATGTATGGGACACACGGATGGCATCATGACGTTTCTGTTTAATGTGCGCATCATTGATCGGAACGTGAAGTCCGAAATGTCCCATGACTTCGCCATGTACCAGCGTGTTTTCAAGCTCGTTGTAAGAAAGACTTGATGCAAGCTCTCCATGTTGTGTTGTGCCTCAAAACGTCGCACCGTGTCTCTTTTGGCGGTCACGATTGGTTGATTGGCCGATTTTGGCTCAGGCAGCGCTTCATCTCCTCAGCCTGCCAGTGTCCAGTGTTAACGTTGAGAAAGCATTCTAGAAGCTTAGGGTCATATTAACGGAAAAGAAAGAGTGCGGATCAACGAGGAGAGCCTGGGAAAGTACATGTGTGTGTAATATAATAAGATCACGTAATCCTGATGTATGTACAGAAGGTGAAGTTCAGTGTTTTTTGGACATAGGCTTTATATCTGACTTGTTTGTACTTCTGTGTTTTTCTTGTTTGTTTTACAGTTGCACACATTTGCCAAATAAAGTGTCGATTTTTTTTTTCAATGTATGTGTGTCGTTATTCTTTGAGTGATCACAAATATCAAAGCTACAAGGATTATCTGATCCGGTGTCCGTTGATGTTGATTTTATATTCACCGAAAAAACCGATAAACCTTTGTGGGCACAAATATACGCCGAAAAAAACGAAATTTGAATTTAAAAAACACCAAAAATACGCCGAATTTTGAAAAATAGAAGCCGAAAAACGCGGAACCCTAAATATAACATATTAAACAGCCAAAGTACTTATCAGACACTACAAAAGGAAATCACTGAGGTTTTGCAGTAAAGCCAACAAAACCCCGATTATTTTTTTTTTTTTTTTTGCAGGGAGTCATAAGTACATTAGATATTTTAATAAGTTGTACAACTCGGCTATCAAGCGGCTCGTGAAAGTTGGTACCTTCGGTTCAACCTCAGTGCGCTGTGCATCGAACTGAAGGTAGTCCTTTCATCGCTTCCCTGAAGAATTAGGCCAAGCCCCTGGAAGTTCGCTGAAGCCAACACAGCGCCGCGGGTGTGCAACGTTGTGAATAAAAATCCGGGCAAACCATTTTGAGGCCCATGTTTGCCCGCCGAAATCTGAGCGTTGAGCGCTGGGCTGGCACACGGCACGGCTCGACTTGTTATCGACCGCCGCCATATTTGCCTGAGAGTGACGACCCGACCGCTGGTGTCGCGAACAGTTATCCCTTACATTTCGTGTAACGATATGTTAGAGGCTGTTTAGCAAACCGTTATCGTACTACCGTTACCGTGGGCCCGACTGCGCATGCGCAACCGCGTACTGTTCGAATCCTGCAAAATTTTATTTCAGCATGCCGGGGACTGGTTTTGTGGTAACGGTCCCTTCATGTTTCAAAAGTAGCGCAAGGTGCGTCGATGCACCAGGCACGTGCAACCTGCATCCCTTGGGAAGATCATGGAGGCACAGCTATGGTGGCTGTAAGGGGAGGTGTGCCGAACAGAACATCAATAGCATGCCACTTGTTCATGACGCCGATGGCACCGGTACCCTCTGCCGGTACCCTGCGCCTGGTGCCATCGTGCGGCGCACAATGGCACCACGCGTACAAGTGCGTCCTGCATGAGCACGCGCAGCACGAGACGCTCTCGTGCCCCTTCGCGCAGAAATTCACCGGTAGCCTGGCTACAGCGCCACTTTTCGTCATGAAGCGGCGGCACGTGGAACTATCCAAGAATGCGGAGAGCTCGGCACACCTACCCCTATAGCCACCATAGCACAGCGCAGCACTGAGCTAGATTTCAGACGCCATGTTCTACCCAGAAGTGGCGCGCGGTGCGTGTCTCGAGCATATCCACAACAATGACTGGCTCCCCTTTCCCAGGATAGAGGGGCTTTAAACAGAGCCAATCGGTGACAAAGGTTGACGGCAATTAATAAGTTTATAAACATGGTGGCGCAATAAAGTGGAATGATGATAAAACTAAAAATCGGCACAAACCACTGATCTCCACTATACGGGGGCTGAATGACACAATAGAGAGTTTTAGTAGATCGTTCTGATACCTCCGATACCCCCGATAACAATACTATATATGTAAGCGCAAAGGCGGAGGCAGAGTATCGGGTATCGTTATCGGAGTCATCGGAACGATCTACTAAAACTCTCTATTGAGCAGACAGAGTATAGAGCCACCGGAAGTAAGTGGCTTGTCCCGGAAGTGAGCGCTTGACAGGCTGTTTAACTCTTCCGAGTGCTGGATCGATCAGCGCTAAGGGCGCTGGATTTTTTCTTATCATCCCAAGAGATCCTGCTTGTTTTGGAGTATCAGCGCATGCGGACCCGAGAAGTCTCCTGGGAAGCCTTTCGATGTGAACATTTTTAGATTCTCGTTTATCCTGTGTGCGTATGTCCCACGTTCAAATGCCTTATTCTCGGGATTTAATTCAGAACGGGAGTATTAAAACCCTATCAAAGACACAAAAAAGCATGGACCAAAATATCGACTAAATGCACTAGGAAGCCCAGCACACGCCCAACTTCCTAGACAGGCATCGAACTTCCGATGGCTTCACTTGCGCCACGCTTGGAGAGCAGCTACGCGCCATCCAGCCCTCTATAGTGGAGATCAGTGGCATAAACCGGTTCCTAATACTAATGGACATCCTTTCTTGGCAATGCAGTCAAACTTTAACTATGGGCGTACTTGAGCTCGCGCACCCTGGGTCCCAATCAAATCTATGCGCGTGCCCTCTTTATATCTTCTGATATGACATGAACGAGCGCCGGTATCGTGCTCGCCACTGAAATAAGATTAAAAATGAAACCAGCTTGGCTTTCTGCATACGTGTAATGCCCTAGTTACGCGGCAGCCCTATACTCTGTTTCATACTTAGCGTGCAACGCTGTCAAAGCTACTAGCGCGAGCGCGTGGCTTCATCTATGGTTTTGTTTGCGCGAGAGCGTGCAAATGATCAACGAGATCAAGCCCCACGCTCGCGCCAGTAGGTTTCAGAGCGTTGCACGCTAAGTATGAAACAGAGTATAAGCTCAGTTAAAGGGATACTTCAACGAAATTTGAAATATTCCCGTCGTGTTCAAAAATAGGTTGAATATGATCCACAATATCCGTAAATGACAATCGCACGTTTGTATTTTGAGCCTGATGGCTGTATTTTTCGTTATAAACGGCCCACACTGGCAAGCGCTCGGAGAAGGCGCAGCTTAGAGCACGTGGTATCCAACGCAATCGTGACGTAGGTCGTCTCGGGACGAGCAAAGCTACGGCGAGGCTGACGTCAAGAGGATGGCCTAGTCGTTCCAGCCACCGAAGCGGCTGCTTTTGTACGAATTTTGAGTGACGGGTTAATCTATAATCTTGTAGGGGGACAATAGCGACTTCTGCGACACACAAAAGGGATTCTCGGGAAGAGGGAGTTCCTCCATCCCTCTTCTTTCGTCGTGGCCGGAGGCGAGACAATCTTCGTCACTAGCTGTCCAGGTTCCTAGACGAGCATTACAAACGAGGCGTTAGCGACATGCACCAGGTGCTCTTTGCTAATCGTTTAATTCGTTTTAAAATTCTTTTTCATGACTTTTTTAACATGATATTGGTAGTGATTCCGATGTGATACTGCTCCTCTGAACACATATAGACCAAAAAAATGAGCACCGAAATTTCGTTGTAGTATCCCTTTAAGCTCACCATAGTTTACGGTCACTAACTGGGGTTAGACACAATTCTACCACACACGAGTATCTTGATCCTCGTTGTCAAAATAAAGGCGAGTGTTATGTCATCAATCTAAGTATTTAAGCAGATTATATAAAGAAAATATTTTGCCTCGTTTATAGGCGTTTAATGACTGTCATGATAACGCGCCTTGCTCTCTACTTGGCGCACGAAACAAACACTGTACATAGCTTGCAACTGTCGCCATTGCTGGGTACTGACGGTTTTTTATACTTACTGGTTTCTAGGAACTCCAACATCTGCGATGGGCGACTAACATGGCGAACCGAAAGCTCGCGGCGCATAAAATACTGGTATGGCTGCGAATGACGTCACACGCAATCTGTGTATAGACCATTGCAAGCAGGGCATCTTGCCGCCGCCATGTCTCCGCTCGTGCGGGCATGTGCCTGCAATTACGCGCTTGCCAAAGCTACGTTCAAGCGCACGCTGCACATATGCTTGCACGCACGGGGCACCAGGGAGGCGCCATTAGCCCACTGTATCGGTAGTACGGTAACGGTTTGCTAAAGACCCGCGTTACTTTCAAGCTGACGTAACGCGTTCCTTTTAAGGGGTTATAATGTACTTAGATTTTTTTTTTAGTCAGTAACGAGTAACGGTATGAGGAGAGCAAGTCGTCTGTTTCTCGTGCAGCGTTGCCGTGACGTCATAAAGACGCCGAGCCCTGATTGGCTCTATGATTGAAGGATAGTGGGTACATCTCAAAACAAGCTGCCCACTATCCTTCATTCTGAAGAATCAGAACCAATCAGAGCTCGGCGTCGTTATGACGTCCCCACAACCACTGCAAAAGGAGCGGAGAAACTAAAGGCCGGTTCAGACACTTGCGGTTGAGTGCGTTTGATTGCGTTGCGGCGAGAACCGGAAAGCGAGTCACCGGCACATATGTGTTTCGTATGAAGCGTGGAATCCTATTCAAGGAATCTTCCTGGCACGCGATATAAGCAGCAGGGATGTCCTGGTGTCTCGCTGCCGCAACGCAGTTAAACCGCAGTCAAACGCAACTGTGTGAACCGGGCTTTACGCTCCGCATTAGTTTCTCGGTAGCGCGTACATGTACGCTGCTACATTTAAAGGTTCACTCGAACTAAAAAGAAAAAAAAAGAACGATTCTGAAATTCCTGGGCAGAACATACATGTCACAAGAAATAAACACGTCCTCTATTTTATTTTTTTATTCTTTAACTTTCTAGGTTGCGAGAACTGTTTTGAGTAGATACTCGAAATAAACCTCACGACCTGAAAAGTGAAATCTCAAGATTGCTCAAAATGTGTCTCGCGACTCTAACTTGTGTGTGTGTGGGGTTTTTCTTCTTTCTTTTATCTTTTTCATGGGAGGCGGTTGGGAAGGGAGGTAGGAGTTTGTTTTATGACATAGTCGGCCCATCCAAACGCTAACAGATAACTTATTTTTACATTTGGTGTCCACTTCGGCCGTGATCACAAGTAATACACCGTACAAAAAGACGGTCTGCTGGCTTCCCCGGAGGCGGTTTTTTTTTTCTTACTTGTCGTATTGGTCCTACCGAAACTGTCTCCGGACGTATTCCAAGCAGACAAATGTAGGAAGCGACCATGCTTCGAAGTTGCCCTGAGGTGCCCTCGCAGTTTATTCTTTCATCGTGCCAGCAGCGAACACTTCCGTATACGGTATGTGAGCAGGGCCACAGGGGCTTAAAGCTGCAGCAGTAAGCTTAGTTCGTCCCATCCTTGCCTTCATATTACGCCTCCAATCGCTCCTCGGCGACTGTCCTCGGTCACCGATGGGGGGGGGGGGTGCGGGGCTCACTTTTGCCGATGAGTCGACCGAAGCTGAGAACACACTCGGGATCTCGACAAATCGATGCAACGCACGCACACACAAAAAAAGTATCCAATCGGCCCTAATTGTCTCATTTTCATTAGGCCATTAGCGCTCGACGAGCTAAATGAAAAGGCGAGTTGATAGCTTCTCGACGACCCTCGGAGACAAAGCGCAAGTGGAGAGGTGAAAATGCGTGCGTGTATCTTTGATGGGTCCGAAGGGAAAGGCTAAATTGCGCGAGGACCGTTCGTGTCTGCTCCCATAATAGCGCACGTTCTATCTTAGAGGAGGAGCCGGGAAACGGTGTTTGGTTGGAATGTATCTCAATATACTCTACTATCACAAGGCGTGAAGTTGGGCTAGTTGCTGCATTATGAAAACTTGGAAACAGAGCGAAATAAAAGGAGGGCAAGAACAAGAACTCTATTATCCCCGCATTCATCTCAAAAACCGCAGTAGAACAAAAAGAAAAAAAAGAACGTTTTTTTGCCGAAGGTTACAAATTTCCACTCTTATGCATTGTGTTGGGATATGTATATATTAGATTAGGTGTATGTTATTTTAGCGAGGCGTGCGCGTTTTAAGCGCCCAAAATGATCGTTTCTGCCTTTAACAACTAAATCTTGTAAGAACTACTTCGCGCAGCGCATTAACATTTCTCAAAACGTCTTTTTTCTTGATGCGCCATGGAGAGAGAAGCTTCTTTGTCGCAGTGTAATGTCAAAGATGAAAGCCGATATTTTTGTTCAGTTACTCCTACGCAAAACTTGTGGCTCCAAACGAGGAGTCGGTGGAAAGGGGGGGGGGGCGTTGATGAGAGTGTGTACAGATCACTGTTCGCTCACAGTAGAAAAACTGTCACCCTTTTCCACCGAAATGAATGGGCCCTAGTGGAAGCATTGACACCCAGTCCATTTTTCGGGGTCCGTACCGAGAGTCCACCAATGAGACGGCTGCGACAATCGGCCCTGGGTCGTTACTCATTTCCGAACCCCGAGGCAAAGCCCGAGTTCCCCCGCACGAGGCGATTGAGATCTGATTGTGGCGTGCGAACGACCCAGTCAACCTCCCTGCTCTCGATCCCGCTCGTTTCGTGCGCGATCTTGCGAGACGCCGCGAGAGCAAAGGGCGGGCTCTGTCACGACAGATCGATACAGCGGCGCCAAAGCCGCCCCGGATTTTGCTGTACGGATTCCCCTCGATGCCCTCCGAGTGCGCCGCGAGGATTCTCCCGAGAACGGCTCGCGCTGCGGACCAAGTCACCTTGACTCGATGCGGCGCGCCCGATCACACACCCTCGCACACGTCGCACCAAAGACGGTTTGCCGACACTGTCTGTTGCACGTTTCTTCCTCCCGGTCGCACCAACAAAATGTCCGCGGACACGGTCGACACAGACACACGTACGAAGCTCTTCGAACGAGCTTGAGGCGCGTCCGCGGCGAACGGCTTTTAGTACGATGCGTGCGCTGTGTGACGTTCGAACGCCATGGCGTGCCTTATTTATGATCACGCATCTCGCTTTGCGATTGGCTCATTCGTAATGCCGGCGCCTGATCGGCTGCGCTCGCAACCTCCCGCCCTTCTTAAGTGACCGCAGCGGATGTAGCCAATCAAGGAATGTCGAAAGTGAATCCTCACTTCGCCTGTCGCCTTTGTGCCTTCGATATCGCCGACTTAACCAATCACACGCAGTAAACGCGCCACAATCCTGATTTTTTTTTTATTTTGCGCGCGGGATTAGTTTGGTTGGTGAAAGCGGTTACCCAGACAACGCACTTTTCCCTAGACGACGCACTTTTGCCGCTTCCAGATTGGCTCCGTAGGATGGTAGCGCCGGCTGCGGTTCGGACTTAAACCGAGTTTCTATGTAGACTCGGGTGCACCCCGCCTCGGGTTATCTCATGGGCGTCGCCATTTTGGTCCTAAGCTTTCGGTACGGTGTCAAACAGCTAACACCGCGTCGTTTTTTTGTTTTTTTTTCGTTTTGTATAGTTCTAACGTTTGTGGAAAACGGTAAGGCATTTCCGGCCATGTCGGATCAAAGTTTCCGAGGAGACGACGGATTTTTAGGCATGGAGGTTTTACTGGAGTGTCGTTAAATCTAAAACATAACTTCGAAAACTTTTTTTTTTTTTTGGGGGGGGGTGCAGCTTTGCAGTTATTTCGCGTTCGGGAAAGTTTGGGGAACGGGTCGTTTCGCCTATCTGACGGACGTAGCACTTGTTGGTGGAGTGGCGCACATGTTTCCAGGACTTTTTTTTTAGTTTGTTTGCTGTATTTCAATGACGAGGTGAAAACGTCAGGAAGGAGCTTCACACTGTCCCAGCACGAGCTTTCTACATCCGCTAACGCTCAGACCTCTCGCGAGCTTCGATCGTGCACGCGCAGCACATGCACCACGGAAGGCAACGAGCGTCCGCTTGGGGGCCGGGCGTTCGAAATAAGCATCCTGCCGTTCCACGTTGTTCTCATCTTCTCAACGACTACAGACGCTTATGTTTGACTTTTCTCATTCGTTCTCTTTGGACGCCACATGAAACGGGGAAAGACATATCGGTCTCAACTTCGACGTAAATCTTGCTTTCTTCCCCCAACAATCTCCGTTACCAAACTGTAACCGGGACGCGACTCTCGTTGCAAGTAGCGCATGGTGCGCACGTCAAGCGCAAAGTTGAGTCCAAGAACGAAACTGTCGCGCGACACGTATCCTCGTGTTTTCACTGTAATGACACCCACCGCCTCGCCGATCGCTCCGAAACGCAGCATAACGAGGTTTGGAACCATGCGCCAAAGACGGCAACGAACACGTTCTATGTCATGCCCGTTAAGGAATGCCAAGAACGTATCCCGGTGCTCTCGAAGAAAATCCGCTCACCTGGCCTCGTCATGGCGGCAGCAGACGCCCCTCGCCGTTCTTCTAAAATCTGCTCGCTTCGTCCGCTTCGCGAACGTCGTCTGCTCTCGCGGCCTCGCTCGGGCCGTTCGCCCGCATTTTTGTTGGATTGCTGGTTTTCGGCTCCTCCGCCAGGGGCCCGTCTCTGCCATTAAATCAATGAAGTATAGGGTGGCTTAGTCCGGTAAACCGGCGGCTAAGAGTGACCCCCTGGCCCCTGACCGCCGGCATGTGCACTTGGTTAATCACCGGACACGTGACGTCGCGACATATGTGACGTCACGGGAAACATGGCGGCGCCCAGGGCCTGTTGGAATGAGTCCGGTTTGCCGCGCGTTTCACGGTATTTGCTTGTCGGCGATCTCAGCGTCTTATTCTGCATTCTCGGACATGTACAAGTCGAAAATAATAAAATAAACTTTAATACTTTTTTTTTACAAAATAATACGTTGTTTTTTTTTTGTTTTTTTTTTTTTATAGCAGCACGATGTAAGGTGGTTTTTCGTCGCATTCCATGGTGCTTGAACTCTCAGACTGGTGCGAGAGTCGATAAGAGAACTTCCAGCTTGGAAGTTTCCCGTTGACTCTAGTGTGGTTGAGCAGCGGAATGCCAAGAATCCGAGACTAACGAATTTGTGCCCAATGGTGAATCTCAGAATAAAAACAAAAAAAATATGCTAAAACGTTAGCTCCAGAAAAATAAATAAAAAAACTAAACGGGCAGGACGGTGTCCTTTTCTGCCAAGAAAAAAAACGATTTCGGAAAATAACCTTTTTAAGAAATAGCTTCTAAAAGAACGTCCTCGCTCAGAAAAAAAATGTGAAAACAAGAAAAAGATGTTTGCTGTCAGGCCAGGGAAGAGCGAAAAAAGTTAGTGTTTTGCCAGAAAAGATAAAAATATAAACTTTGTACCCGCGATCTCTAAAATTTCAGAATTTCGTCCAATCAAATAAACAAGATTTTTAAAGTAAACAAAAAATGTGAAAAAATGGGAGCTTACAGGGAAAGTAAACTGAGCTTTTGCTGCATCTCCGCAACTATGGAGTTACTATAAATAAGCCACGCTTCAGAGTAACGACACTTCAGCTGACTTTAGTGCTTAAAATCATAGTTGCCATTTTTCTGAAGCTTTATCTGAATTCGAAAGAAAATCTTTTCCGTCCTCCAGATATATTAAAAGAGTTCGCGACTGAGCAAAAACATATCACTTGAGCTTCCTACCACCGTGTATAAAGCTAAGGAAGTCGCATTTTTGAATTGTGACGATCGATAGCTGCGTCTTTTCGGCACTAAGCACCAAGATGGCGGCACCTACTAACAGATCGGGAAACGGATGGCTGACACTCTAAGCGTAGCTCATTTGGAGGCTTCTATCCGCAACAAAGAACATCGCAAGACGTACAAATAAAGATGAAAAAGTACTCAAAAATAAACAAAAACCCTGAAATTTTGCTGTTGATGCAGCTGTCTTCATCTTTCTTTTTTTGTATTTGGGCGGTTTCATCTGGATTTAGGCAAAGAGTGGCAGTCGTATTTTTTATTTTGCTTCATATCTGTCATATTTTGTGGAGAATGTTCCAAGAAGAACAATCCTTTTCTATTTTAATGTCTTGATATCATTAGTTCCTGAGAAAAAAATCTCAAAGAATCGGGAAAGAACAACGAGGTTTTGACGATTGTCGCGTGTAGTGTTTTTGAATCACTCTCAATCTCAAAGTATTCAAAGCGAGAGCGTCTATATTTTTTTAGTGTGATATATATGCAAGTAGGCAAAACGACATTATAACTTCTATTCATTATTCGTCGCTTCCACTTTTGTAAAAATCCCCAACATGCCTTTCGCAAACAACTGTGACCTAAATTACGGATTTGTTTGAGTCGAATATGTTTAGTATCGCTTTTAAAATAATACCACACGTAGAACCGTTCATTGCCTTCCAAATTAAACAAAGTTTGTAGTCTTAATCACTTACGAGTACTGAGAAATAAATTATGAAACTAAGAAGGTTTTCACTTTTCGTTCAATTTTAGCACGCTGTATAAAAGATAAAAAGCCATTTTTAATTTTTTACTTTTTTTGTTTCGCTTTTTTCACACCCTTTTTTACTTAGAATACATTCCGTTACAGGTATATGCACTGGTTTCTGAGTTTTAAGCCTCTAAATATGCTAGAAAATGATTCGGTTCTGTTATCAACATGAATTTCGCATTAAAGATATAAGATTTCGTATTTAAAAATCTAGGTTTCCAATAGGAAGTGCATTTTACTGTAATGTTTTACAATATTATACTTTGATATTTCTAACGTGGTATAGTTTATATAGCGCATGGGGCTTAGGCTCTGAGGCCCCCTCCAATCATGGCAACTGGCGGAAATTCTGAAAACCCGCTTTCGGCAGTCGCGATTTATAGTGTTTAGTTGTTTGAAATTGCAAACTTGTTATTATACGCCCAACGACATTACCATGTCTTTTATAGGAGTATTTATTCAACGTCCCTTAGATGATTATAACAAACAATAAAATATACAGCTATAACCCATAAACCCACCATCAGCATTCGCTCTTTTTAGCATGTTAGGGGCTTCAAACTCAAAACTAGTGCATATACTTCTAACAGAATTATGCTGATAAAGAGAAAAATGTAAAAAAACGCGACGCAAAAAATATTTTTAAAAAAGATTTTTTTTCTAGCAGCGTGTTTAAATCGAACAAGAAGTGAAAACCTTCTTTGTTTCATAATTTATTCCTCAGTACTCGTACGCGATTGAGTAAACACAACCTGCTAATGCAGGAACGGTGAAAGGTTCCTCACGTGGTATTAATTTACAAACAAAACTAAACATAGTCGACTAAAAAAATCCGCAGTTTAGTCACAGTTGTTTGCGGAGGCATGATTTGGGATTTTTACAAAAATTTGATCGACGAATAATAAATAGTAATTAAAATGTAGTTTTACCGACTTGCATATATATCAATATAAAAATATCGAAGCCTCTTGAATACTTTGAGGATTGGGAGTGATTCAAAATCGCCAACACACGAAAATCGTCAAAACCTCGTTGTTCTTTCCGATTCTTTGAGATTTTTTTTTCTCTCAGGAACTAATCATGTCAGGACATTAAAATAAAAGGATTTATCTTCTTGGAACATGCTCCACAAAATATAAAAAGTTGAAGCAAAATAAAAAATACGACCGCCACTCGTTGCCTGAATCCAGATGAAACCACCCATTTATATATGTTTGGCTAATATTTTCGGCTAGCCCTCCTAGCAGACAGCACGAGATGACTGACGACGCCGACAACGCCAACCTTGTGCTTGGCCATTGAACTGCGAAGGCTACGGTTTCCAGTAGGAATAAATCGAGAGTGAGGAAGGAAAGTCAATGTAAAATGATATACCTCTATTCGTAAAGCTCAGGAAAGCACAACCGATATAAAGCGAATTTGAAATAAAGATTAGCATGACAAATCCGCAAAAGCTCATTTTTGGAAATAAAAACTAATTGTGGAGAGAAAACTAGATGATTAAAGATAGAGCCACTAAATTAAGCTACGCTTAGAGTATCGGCACTCTGTTCCCCGATATTGTTAGCGAGCGCTGCCATCTTGGTGCTTGTGCAGAGCAGTAGCAATCTGCCGATCGTCATGATTCAAAAGTGCGACTTCGCCAGCATTAGATTCGGTGTTAGAAGGTCATGTAATGTTGCTTTGCCTGTCGCGAACTGTTCGAACATGTGTGAAGAGCGAAAATCGTTTCCTGTGATAGCCAGATAAACCTTCGGATAACTGGCCACTATGATTTCAAGCCGCTGCAAGATTGGGTAGTGTCGTTACTCTGAAGTGCAGCTTATTTAGTGGCAACTAGTTAAAGCGATACCCACGAACGAGCAGAAGCAAGCCTGATCAGCGGCTTTTAATTTTTTTAAATATAAATAGGGGTAGTTGTTTCTTCTTCTTGTGTCTTCAGGTTTTCTTGGGTACCATGTGGGAAGTTGCTTCGAATCAGAAAGTTTCCACATCAGAACAGGATATTGAAGTAGTTGAGCTCTGGTCTTTCTTATTTTTTTTCTACTTATTTTATTGAGTTCGTCTATCTCTTTTTTATTTTTTGAGATTATTTAAGTAAATGGAGCGGCCTCTGTTTATATCGAAATCATTTGATTAGCGAAATACAGTCCTTTTTTTTCTTCGAAAATAGAGTTACATAAGTTTTTTGTAAGTATATACAATTATACTGGTTTTTCCTTCATCTTTTTCTTTTTTTTTGGGAGAATGGAGACATAACATGGCTAGACCGACGTTGTTCAAACAAACTCGCGCTTTGCCCACACCAGGTGTAGATGGTACTGCGTGTGAAGAAACCAATATCGGAGGAGTGTAGCGTCTACGCATGCGCAGTGCTGTCGATAGCGCCACCGCAGCCGTGCGACGTCAGGGCCGCGTGTTGGTCTATAAAAGGACAAAAGCAAACGTAAACATCTAGGATCACGTGTGCAGGTATCTGCGTTAGAATATTTTACATTTTCATTCTTAGATTTATATATTTTTACTTTTTCTTTTTCAAAAGAAGAAGAGATGGTTTTTTTCTTCAGAGCTCTTGGTGCGGTCCTTCCATGTCTCCTGTTTCATGCATTGGTTTTTTACCTACTGTTTTTCATTCCTTTGTTTCCAAGAGCTTGATTGTTTCATTTTCTAGACTGATTAGAAGGGCAGGTTTCGCTTTTGTCCATAGCCTTTGCATATGCTCCCGACAGACTTTCGAGGTAACGCGCCTTCCAGGCGCGGTGAGTAGCACCTCTAGAACTATACCTAATTCCTAGGTGGGACACTAGGGTTACCCCCCCCCACACTCTGGGACTCTTCCGCGTTGTGCTGATGTTGTGTTGCATTTCCTTTGGTTGTTGCGTGGTTGTTGCTTGTGCTGGTGTTGTTGTTTTTTTGTGAGGGTATCAGTTGATTTTGTCGGAGGTTGTGTTTACTTCTCTTTTTCTTTGTGGGATGATCAAGTGAGTAGCCTGGTCTCTCTCGCCGGTTTCCTGAACAGTCCTTCGGGGCAACCGACCTCACGCAGGCGCTGTGAGGTGTGCACCATCAGGACTGCACTGACCTGGTAGGATACAACATCTTCCCTGCCACTCAGACTCTTCCCCACTGGCTGATGATGCTATGGTGTTTTTTTTGTTGCTGTTGTGTGGTTGTTGTTTACTGCCTTTTGCCGAGTGTGTCTTTTTTTATAGGGGTATTGGTCAGCTGTCTCTGAGGTTGCATTTCACCTTCTCTTAATTTTTTTATTTTCTTTGAGTGGGGGGGGATCGTGGAGGTAGCTGGCCTTCCCTAGCAAAGTAGTGCAGGCTGAAATGAAGGGTAGTCTTGTAGATCTAGTCGTTCTGTCTTAATTTTTTTTCATAGTCATGTTTTTCATTTGTGTGTTTTAGAATAAAATTTGTACTTTGAGAAGTTTGTTGAAATACATTTGCTATTCATTTTATTTCAACCTGGATATGATAGAGCCAAGGTCTTCACCTATCCCGGTAGAATTCTATAAGTTTCCATTACGACAAAGTTTCCTTTTTTACTTCTAAATTTAAAATTCTACTCAAAGTTTTTCAGTTTCTTGTATGCATATATCTATATATGGACGATTCTGCATAGTAATATAAAATTCGTGATAGCGATTTTTTCTGAAGTGATCTGTTGAATGTCGTATTCTACCAAATTTGATTAAATGGAAGGAAAAGCGTCTGCAGTCAGTAGTCACTTGTGTTCGAGTTAATCGGAAGGAAAATACACGGGTACAGCATTTATAGTATAGAATCCATTGCAAACAAATCATATCTTTACCAGTAAGTTTGCCAGTTGCTTGCTCCAGTTTGCATTTTTGAGTTTAGATAATTCTTGTTTTGTGCATTTCTTTGAATACTTGTACAAAGAAGGAGACACCTCCATAAAGTGACAGAAAATAACTTCCTGGGGTATAGAGGAACAAGGGGGGATTATTTCTCCCATTCTAGTCGAGACCTGCTTGAACTTGCCTTTGCGACTGTGCAATTCTCAATCACCCAACTCTCCATGCGTAATCTACTTCATTTGCTAGCTTGTGGGCGATGTTCAGTCACCGCAATTCTCACTTTGACCTTTCACATGATAAGATATATTATATGCTTTTCTCCAAAGTGTTTTAGTAGGTTTCCCTAATTTCGTTTGCACCTTGCCGCATACATATTCGGTTGTTCAGTGCTTGTAAAGGGATAACCTGTCTGCTGTTAAACCAACAGTATAGTTTCCCTCCACGTCTTGACATGTAAAAGGTGCATTATATATGGCGGTTAATTCTGCATCATCGATACTAGGATTACCTGTTCGCTTATATTACGCCCAAACAAAACATGGTGCACGTGATTTTTGATGACGGTCATGCAAAATGAGCCGCATATCTGAGACGATCAACGTAATCCGGACGCGCAAGGCGCTCGAGGGCCAGGAATCTGCCGTCCAGAGACAGTTTGAATCTGCCAGAAGGTGACGACCTTCGGGACGAAGCGATGTTTAACACGAAAGTCGTCTTCTCCTGCAGATTCATCCCGAGCAGCCTGTGCATGTACAACTGGCGAACAGAAAAACCGCGCGCGCGTGCACAGAAATAATTCACCACCCACGCCAAAATCTGCCACAGAGGACGGGAGCACGGTGCCCCTCGATTTCGGAGCTGAATACATCAGCCAGACTGGCCCAATACGTTGGCGTAAATAACCGCCCACGAAGAGCATCACAAACCGAGGCAACATCCAAGCCGACTACACCTATCCATCCAATCTCAGTTAAGGCGAAGGGAGTGCCGGTAAAGCGGCACAAGACTTTGGCAGCTCCAAGGTTCTGCTAAGCACATCATCAGCCGTTCGAGGTGAAATCATCAAAGCCTTCTTTCATCGAAAAAAAAAAAAAGACCGTCTCATCTGCATTGTCTGACAAGACGTGAAACTCGAATTTGCTTCAAGCCAGAAGAATGGCCCAAGATAAACCATAAAAATGCGCAGTCAGGGTACATTACTCAATCCTCATCGGTAATCCCGTTAACAACCTCTCTCTTTCATACCCTCCACTGCTATGAGGTCAACGCGAATTCTGCATGCCCGAGATAAACATCTCGTCGTTGCAAAACGGAAGCGTAGTTGTCTGTGAAAGTCCTCGTGTTTATCTTCTTTATATTTCAAGCTATTAAAGGGACAATGAAGCGCAACTTAGGACATCTTTTTGGCGATTGAACTGGGTTCCAGGCAATCGTCTCAGGCCACGTTTTCGCCCAAATTTCCAGCGGAAACCGGCTTGCGCAGCCGCGCAAACCAGGTACAACAGTCGCGGCACACCATTGACCGGGACTCGACTGGGCGCAGACGCCCCGAGAGTTGCGGGAGAAGCCAGGAGAAGCGGAGCCTGCGCTGATGCGGGGCCAGACGACGCGACGTCACAAACGGCGCGTCGCGCCGTTGTGTAGATCGTCAAGCGTCGGCCTTGCAATGTAGCTGACGCGCCGTCGGCGACGTCGCGCGCCTGTAGCCTTGCCAAACGGGCTGGCGCGCCAGTTTGCGGACGTCGCGCGCCCGGCCACTGCCAAACGGGCTGACGCGCGCCGTTTGTGACGTCGCGCCTTTGGCTCCGCTAAATCGGGCTGACGCGCACGCGTTCGCGACGTCGCGCAGCCCGTCTGCCGTACGGGCCGACGCGCGCCGTTTGTGACGCCGCGCGTCTTGGCCTTGCCAAACGGGCTAGACGCGCGCCGTTTGTGACGTCGCGCCTTTGGCTCACGCCGAAGCGTGTTCGACGCGCGCCGTTGCGACGTCGCGCGTCAGCGGATAACGCTGACGCGCCGCCGTGACGGCCAGAACGGCCAGATCGCCGCCGCTCTCCTCGGAATCTCCCCGGCGTCCGTCTGCTGGCATGCGGGCCGCTCGTTGCCGGCTGTGCGGTCTCCGTCGGGTGATAGGAGAGGCCGCCACGCACGTACTCCCGTTCCGCTGGTGTTCGGTTACCGAACGGAAGCTCGAACTCGCTCGCGAGAGCGGCATTGCCGTCCATGTTGACAAATTCGGCGAAACGACCGCGCCACCGCGCTGCTATAACCCACCGCGGTAACCAGAGTCTCGACGCGCTAAATGCTACCGGTACCGACAATTCACATGTGACGTCACTCCGTACGTCACCTCCGTTTTCGGAGGCCCAAAAACGAGAAACGCAGATAGTTGAGTTTCGGTTTCTTCAGTTCTTTCGTAGATATAGAAATATGCGTCACAAATGTCTATAAAAATTTAGGCAGTATGCCAGGTTCCCAAGAAGCCTAAAAACACAATTTAAACAAATTAAATTAAATCGCCTTCATTGTCCCTTTAAGTAATAAGTTATGTTTCGCATGAACCTATTTTTTTTCTTCTCTAATATGGCGCTTATGTTTTTCTAACGTCAAAAGTAGGACGTGTTAACTCATAATTAGAAAGGTAACGCAAATGTAACGTAACGCTACTTTCTATCGGTAATGGTAACGCGTTCCTTTATATTGTGGTAACGTAGGACAGTAACGCATTTCTCTTTTTTTCTGCAACTAAGATATGGACTTTTGGTTACCATTATGTGAAAACACCTGGGACTCGGTGCAGAAACCTTGAAACAACCAAAAATAGAAGAGACTGGGAAAGAAGTAGACGACGTCTCAAACTTCAGCTATTAAGTGTATTCAGTAAGCCTCTTATCTACACCTTGAAACCAAAGCATGTCAACAACAACCCTTCAACGGCAAAAAAAGCATTCCTTCTCCCTTTTTATTATTTACAGAACTTAGCACCTCTTGGCAGCCCACCCATGTGCGCGCGGCGACTCACATGACCAGCCCGGTAATAAGCTCACCTTTGAGACCCCCCCCCCAGAACCGTATATGTAGAGAGGTTGGTCAATGGGAAGAGCGGGCAGAGCCAGGCCGTGCACCAGACGCAGAAGAGGACCTGAAGTGCTTTCTGGGCCAGCCAGAACCGAAAAAATCCCCTAGCGGTGGTAGCGAGAAACTGTTTTAATAAGCGTGTAAGAGTTAAACGTAGAAGCTCTTTATGGTTGAAAATATTATTACGTGATAATTCATTTATGATCATGCAAAAATGTAAGAATCGAATGTGCCACTCGAACTCTGTTTTGCTCGGACGGAGTCTGACCGCTCGGACGGCAGATTCCCGGCCCTCGACGCCTTGCGTGCAGATTAGGTCGATCGTTCTGCTAGATTTTTATATTTCGCATGACCGTCACCGAAAATCAAGGGCATCATATTTTCAGTCATCGAGAGTTACTCCGGTGCACTCACTAATTTTGTTTCTCGTGACCACCACCAGTGGTATGATTCGCGGTTTCTGGCTGGCCGCATTCGAATTTGTGAAGACGCCCTGGAACACACCCAGCGCTCTGTGCACCAATTGCGCCTCCTCATTAGCCTCGTATACTTCTCAATGTATGGCCGAACTCTCTCTATATGCGGCCTGAACCCCCCCCCCCCTTAACCAGCCCTGAAGGACCATGCTGTCAGGCCACCGGACTTATAAGAAAAACCTCAAAAAGAACAAAAAGACACGTTACCCTCCACGCTTTTGTCATCTTCACACTCAAAACCTAACTTCCCACAAAATCATTGCACTGCTACACTAGACGAAAAACACGCACACATACACAAAAGGAAAAACCAAAAAGATTTATAAACGCAGGAATACGTCTGCGCTGCCATGCAAGGTAGCACGGATGCCTCGGCTCCGTGTACACTGATGCCGGGCTCTTAAATTCCAGAAGTGGAGCTTATGTTCCGGGCAGTGAGAGTGACCACGGAAGTGTCAAGGCGTGTCACGGGGCGTGTACGTTGTGGTGGCTACAAGGTTTGTAGAAAAGATAAAAAAGGGAAAGGGGCTTTATTTTTTGTTGCGTTGGTTCGGTGACGACCTTGGTTTCAAGGTATAAAAAAGAGAGTCTACTGGGCCACAGCCAACTGGGTTTGAGACGCCATCTGACTGATTTCTTTTCCCCGTCTCTTCTAGCTTTGGTTGTTTCAAGTTGTTTTTTTCACGCCCAGTCTCAGGTGTTTTTAACGCAATAGTAACCTTGCCAGCCTCGCTACTGCGCCCTCACCGTGCTTTTTTATTTGGCTACTTTTTTTTTTGGTAACGTCTACTCCATCTGCAGAACTCACCCTGTACCTTTCATCAAGGCTGTCACGTGATGATTTACCTCCTTCAGCTGTGATAAGAGATGTGCAGTAATGACATTGCACTGTAATGAAGCTGCAGTAATTAAGTCACTTTGTGTGTAATGAGTGATGTAATGCATTACTTTTCTAGGCATGGTAATTTTTAATGTGGCGACCGTTGCTCAGGTAGTAGGTTAGGGAACATTACTTGTTATTTTAAATTGCTTTTGTCCCGAATACAAGAAGGATCTAAGCTTGCGAGCTTTATAAAAAGCTTGAAAAAAATATTTTGCATGGTGAAATGTTGCCAGAAAGAGACAGCAGAGAGTGAGTAACGACGGCCATCTGAGCGCAAGGCCTCGGACGAAGAACCTCGACAGACTCGTGAAGGCAGCTGGAAAGGCGAAGGGAGAAAGCTTACGCGTGCAAAGACATCGCTGGAGTCACGGTTCTAGAACTCCAGGCAAGATGCGTTCACGGCGCAACGTCATGACCACGATGCTATGCTTCGTTCACCCCTAAGCTGACAGCGCGGTGGGGCTATGAGCTGAACAGGACTGGGCAGCCACTTTCCTTCATCACCTCACCCGTCCCTTCTCTACGTGGGGCGCCAACGAGAGCGTCGTTGCATGGCGAGAGAGAGGTTGTGACGCGACTATTCCAAGAGTACGTGGCAAGCACCAGCGCACTGTCAGCTTAGGGATGAACGGCACGGCAGCTACAAGGAGCGTACGGCACCTGCAGTGAGGGAACGCATTTTAAAACCCTGAGGATGGATAGAACAGATCCCCAACCTTCTTGCGCTCTCGTCAAGCAAAGTCAGACCGTGTTTCTGACCATTGGGAACAAACGATAAAGATAAATTGTTAATATGAGCCTTCT